>JAJOZX010015913.1:0-74968 GCA_023014485.1 Bathynomus jamesi
ATAGAACAAGAAGATAGTTTTAATTTGTGGGAATGTAGTTATAAGCTGACCCTGTAATAAAATGCCCTTCTGGTTTTGGGAGAACGATATCTAACCTAGGTGCGAATTTCTCAATGGTCTCTGGATTATTTCCTAACGGCTTTTTTCATCGTTTTTTTCGGTTTATAATTTCTGTATATAAACAACAATGTAATAACCAATGTAATAATAAATTTATAATTTCTGTAATTAAAATTATGCAATATTAATGTAATAAATTTAATTATAAATGTAATAATTATGTAAAAATAATAGAATCTGTATGTTTAGAACAGGAAGATAGTTTTAAAAATTTGTGCGAATGTACTTATGAAAATGCCCCTCCTGTCTCGAGAGAATGGAATCTAACCTAGGTGCGAATTTCTTAACGGTCGATCCCTGAACTGATTTTCCCTCTTGTTTTGGTTCATTTGTGTTTCTGTATCCACCCGAGGAGGATGCCAGTGGGCGTCGAAACTGTCGTGGAAATAAACTCTGTCTATTAGAGTGGGTTTTTATTTCATATTTTGACCTTCACGTAGAAAAAAGTGAAGTTTTTGCATTTATTAATGGAAAAAGTCGATTTTTCCATGTTTTAAGATCCAACTTTTAGACAATCTTTAATGTAGCCCTAAAATATTTGTAAAAGTGAATGAAATTCATGAAATGATATATACACCAACATTAAATACTGCAAATTTTAGCTTAAAATTCGCATCATTTAGCCTATTTTTAGATTTAGAAATGAAAATGGGACTATAAATTACGATCTATACGGTTGAATTTTTTCAAAATATTTAACTGGAATTAGTAATTTTTGGCTATAATATGCTTAGTTTATGGTTTTGTACAATATATATCGAAAACTAGACAAAAATCGTCAAAAAACGTCACTAAAATTCGTTCCTAATGAAATGAAAATTTTGTACCAAAAAGTGTTCTTCTCCGTGTTTTGAGCACTTTTTGTGCATTTTACTTATGATGAAACTAAACTTATCTTTTTCAATATTTTTCAATCCTATTAGCAACAATTGATAAAAAACTGCTTTATCTTACTGTTTTCAACAATATAATGCCAAAATAATTAAAAAATCGACATAAAATTTCAATGAAATGTCGATCATAGTAAGGCAAAAAATTGATGGAAAAAGTAAAAGTCGATTTTTTCCATGTTTTCAGATCCAATTTTTAGACAAGCTTTAATGTAGCCCTAAAATATTGTAAAACTGAATGAAATTCATAAAATGATACATATATACCAACATTAAATACTATGCAAATTTTAGCTAAAAAACCGCATCATTTAGAAATGAAAATGGGACCATAAATTAGGATCTATACGGTTGAATTTTTTTCAAAATATTTAACTGGAATTACTAATTTTTGGCTATAATATGCTTTAGTTTATGGTTTTGTAAAATATATATCGAAAACTAGACAAAAGTCGTCAAAAAATTTAATTAAAATTAATTTCTATTGAAATGAAAATTTTGTACCAAAAAGTGATTTTCTCTGTGTTTTGAGCACTTTTGATAAAACTTGAACTTATCTCTTTCAATATTTTTCATTTGAATAAGAAACTATTAATAAAAAACTGCTTTATCTTACTGTTTTCAACAATATAATGCCAAAGTAATTCAAAAATCGACGTAAAATTTCACTGAAATGTCGATCATAGTAAGGCAAAAAATTAATGGAAAAATATGAAAATAAAAACCCACTCTAATAGACAGAGTTTATTTCCACGACAGTTTCGACGCCCACTGGCATCCTCCTCGGGTGGATACAGAAACACAAATGAACCAAAACAAGAGGGAAAAACAGTTCAGGGATCGACCGTTAAGAAATTCGCACCTAGGTTAGATTCCATTCTCTCGAGACAGGAGGGGCATTTTCATTAAGTACATTCGCACAAATTTTTAAAACTATCTTCCTGTTCTAAACATACAGATTCTATTATTTTTTACATAATTATTACATTTATAATTAAATTTATTACATTTAATATTGCATAACTATTAATTACAGAAATTATAAATTTATTATTACATTGGTTATTACATTGTTGTTTATTATACAGAAATTATAAACCGAAAAAACGAATGAAAAAAGCCGATTAGGAAATAATCCAGAGACCATTGAGAAATTCGCACCTCGGTTAGATTAGGGTAAAGGTAATAATAATAAATGTAAAAAAATGTAAATGTAATAATAAATGCAGTAATTATGTAAAAATATTAGAATCTGTATGTATAGAACAAGAAGATAGTTTTAATTTGTGGGAATGTAGTTATAAGCTGACCCTGTAATAAAATGCCCTTCTGGTTTCGGGAGAACGATATCTAACCTAGGTGCGAATTTCTCAATGGTCTCTGGATTATTTCCTAATCGGCTTTTTTCATTCGTTTTTTCGGTTTATAATTTCTGTATAATAAACAACAATGTAATAACCAATGTAATAATAAATTTATAATTTCTGTAATTAATAATTATGCAATATTAAATGTAATAAATTTAATTATAAATGTAATAATTATGTAAAAAATAATAGAATCTGTATGTTTAGAACAGGAAGATAGTTTTAAAAATTTGTGCGAATGTACTTAATGAAAATGCCCCTCCTGTCTCGAGAGAATGGAATCTAACCTAGGTGCGAATTTCTTAACGGTCGATCCCTGAACTGATTTTCCCTCTTGTTTTGGTTCATTTGTGTTTCTGTATCCACCCGAGGAGGATGCCAGTGGGCGTCGAAACTGTCGTGGAAATAAACTCTGTCTATTAGAGTGGGTTTTTATTTTCATATTTTGACCTTCACGTAGAAAAAAGTGAAGTTTTTTGCATTTATTAATGGAAAAAGTCGATGTTTTCCATGTTTTAAGATCCAACTTTTAGACAATCTTTAATGTAGCCCTAAAATATTATAAAAGTGAATGAAATTCATGAAATGATATATACACCAACATTAAATTCTGCAAATTTTAGCTTAAAATTCGCATCATTTAGCCTATTTTTAGATTTAGAAATGAAAATGGGACTATAAATTACGATCTATACGGTTGAATTTTTTTCAAAATATTTAACTGGAATTAGTAATTTTTGGCTATAATATGCATTAGTTTATGGTTTTGTACAATATATATCGAAAACTAGAGAAAAATCGTCAAAAAATTTCACACTAAAATTCGTTCCTAATGAAATGAAAATTTTGTACCAAAAAGTGTTCTTCTCCGTGTTTTGAGCACTTTTTGTGAGTTTTTCTTATGACGAAACCTAAACTTATCTTTTTCGATATTTTTCAATCCTATTAGCAACAATTGATAAAAAACTGCTTTATCTTACTGTTTTGAAGAATATAATGCCAAAATAATTAAAAAATCGACATAAAATTTCAATGAAATGTCGATCATAGTAAGGCAAAAAATTGATGGAAAAAGTAAAAGTCGATTTTTTCCATGTTTTCAGATCCAATTTTTAGACAAGCTTTAATGTAGCCCTAAAATATTGTAAAACTGAATGAAATTCATAAAATGATACATATATACCAACATTAAATACTATGCAAATTTTAGCTAAAAAACCGCATCATTTAGAAATGAAAATGGGACCATAAATTAGGATCTATACGGTTGAATTTTTTTCAAAATATTTAACTGGAATTACTAATTTTTGGCTATAATATGCTTTAGTTTATGGTTTTGTAAATATATATCGAAAACTAGACAAAAGTCGTCAAAAAATTTCATTAAAATTAATTTCTATTGAAATGAAAATTTTGTACCAAAAAGTGATTTTCTCTGTGTTTTGAGCACTTTTTGATAAAACTTGAACTTATCTCTTTCAATATTTTTCATTTGAATAAGAAACTATTAATAAAAAACTGCTTTATCTTACTGTTTTCAACAATATAATGCCAAAGTAATTCAAAAATCGACGTAAAATTTCACTGAAATGTCGATCATAGTAAGGCAAAAAATTAATGGAAAAAGTCGATTTTTTCCATGTTTTAAGATCCAACTTTTAGACAATCTTTAATGTAGCCCTAAAATATTGTAAAAGTGAATGAAATTCATGAAATGATATATACACCAACATTAAATACTGCAAATTTTAGCTTAAAATTCGCATCATTTAGCCTATTTTTAGATTTAGAAATGAAAATGGGACTATAAATTACGATCTATACGGTTGAATTTTTTTCAAAATATTTAACTGGAATTAGTAATTTTTGGCTATAATATGCCTTAGTTTATGGTTTTGTACAATATATATCGAAAACTAGAGAAAAATCGTCAAAAAATTTCACTAAAATTCGTTCCTAATAAAATGAAAATTTTGTACCAAAAAGTGTTCTTCTCCGTGTTTTTAGCACTTTTTGTGAGTTTTTCTTATGATAAAACTTGAACTTATCTTTTTCAATATTTTTCATTCGAATAAAAAACTATTGATAAAAATTGCTTTATCTTACTGTTTTCAACAATATAATGCCAAAGAAATTCAAAAATCGACGTAAAATTTCACTGAAATGTCGATCATAGTAAGGCAAAAAATTAATGGAAAAAGTCGATTTTTTCCATGTTTTAAGATCCAATTTTTAGACAATCTTTAATGTAGCCCTAAAATATTGTAAAAGTGAATGAAATTCATGAAATGATATATACCAACATTAAATACTATGAAAATTTTAGCTTAAAAATCGCATCATTTAGCCTAGTTTTAGACTAGGACTATAAATGGGACTATAAATTAGGATCTATACGGTTGAATTTTTTTCAAAATATTTCACTGGAATTAGTAATTTTTGGCTATAATATGCGTCAGTTTATGGTTTTGTACAACATATATCGAAAACTAGACAAAACACGTCCAAAAATGTCACTAAAATTCGATTCTAATGAAATGAAAATTTTGTACCAAAAAGTGTTCTTCTCCGTGTTTTGAGCACTTTTTGTGCATTTTACTTATGATGAAACATGAACTTATCTTTTTCAATATTTTTCAATCCTATTAGCAACAATTGATAAAAAACTGCTTTATCTTACTGTTTTCAACAATATAATGCCAAAATAATTCAAAAATCGACATAAAATTTCAATGAAATGTCGATCATAGTAAGGCAAAAAATTGATGGAAAAAGTAAAAGTCGATTTTTTCCATGTTTTCAGATCCAATTTTTAGACAAGCTTTAATGTAGCCCTAAAATATTGTAAAACTGAATGAAATTCATAAAATGATACATATATACCAACATTAAATACTATGCAAATTTTAGCTAAAAAACCGCATCATTAGAAATGAAAATGGGACCATAAATTAGGATCTATACGGTTGAATTTTTTTCAAAATATTTAACTGGAATTACTAATTTTGGCTATAATATGCTTTAGTTTATGGTTTTGTAAAATATATATCGAAAACTAGACAAAAGTCGTCAAAAATTTAATTAAAATTAATTTCTATTGAAATGAAAATTTTGTACCAAAAGTGATTTTCTCTGTGTTTTGAGCACTTTTTGATAAAACTTGAACTTATCTCTTTCAATATTTTTCATTTGAATAAGAAACTATTAATAAAAAACTGCTTTATCTTACTGTTTTCAACAATATAATGCCAAAGTAATTCAAAAATCGACGTAAAATTTCACTGAAATGTCGATCATAGTAAGGCAAAAAATTAATGGAAAAATATGAAAATAAAAACCCACTCTAATAGACAGAGTTTATTTCCACGACAGTTTCGACGCCCACTGGCATCCTCCTCGGGTGGATACAGAAACACAAATGAACCAAAACAAGAGGGAAAAACAGTTCAGGGATCGACCGTTAAGAAATTCGCACCTAGGTTAGATTCCATTCTCTCGAGACAGGAGGGGCATTTTCATTAAGTACATTCGCACAAATTTTTAAAACTATCTTCCTGTTCTAAACATACAGATTCTATTATTTTTTTACATAATTATTACATTTATAATTAAATTTATTACATTTAATATTGCATAACTATTAATTACAGAAATTATAAATTTATTATTACATTGGTTATTACATTGTTGTTTATTATACAGAAATTATAAACCGAAAAAACGAATGAAAAAAGCCGATTAGGAAATAATCCAGAGACCATTGAGAAATTCGCACCTCGGTTAGATTAGGGTAAAGGTAATAATAATAAATGTAAAAAAATGTAAATGTAATAATAAATGCAGTAATTATGTAAAAATATTAGAATCTGTATGTATAGAACAAGAAGATAGTTTTAATTTGTGGGAATGTAGTTATAAGCTGACCCTGTAATAAAATGCCCTTCTGGTTTCGGGAGAACGATATCTAACCTAGGTGCGAATTTCTCAATGGTCTCTGGATTATTTCCTAATCGGCTTTTTTCATTCGTTTTTTCGGTTTATAATTTCTGTATAATAAACAACAATGTAATAACCAATGTAATAATAAATTTATAATTTCTGTAATTAATAATTATGCAATATTAAATGTAATAAATTTAATTATAAATGTAATAATTATGTAAAAAATAATAGAATCTGTATGTTTAGAACAGGAAGATAGTTTTAAAAATTTGTGCGAATGTACTTAATGAAAATGCCCCTCCTGTCTCGAGAGAATGGAATCTAACCTAGGTGCGAATTTCTTAACGGTCGATCCCTGAACTGATTTTCCCTCTTGTTTTGGTTCATTTGTGTTTCTGTATCCACCCGAGGAGGATGCCAGTGGGCGTCGAAACTGTCGTGGAAATAAACTCTGTCTATTAGAGTGGGTTTTATTTTCATATTTTGACCTTCACGTAGAAAAAAGTGAAGTTTTTTGCATTTATTAATGGAAAAAGTCGATGTTTTCCATGTTTTAAGATCCAACTTTTAGACAATCTTTAATGTAGCCCTAAAATATTATAAAAGTGAATGAAATTCATGAAATGATATATACACCAACATTAAATTCTGCAAATTTTAGCTTAAAATTCGCATCATTTAGCCTATTTTTAGATTTAGAAATGAAAATGGGACTATAAATTACGATCTATACGGTTGAATTTTTTTCAAAATATTTAACTGGAATTAGTAATTTTTGGCTATAATATGCATTAGTTTATGGTTTTGTACAATATATATCGAAAACTAGAGAAAAATCGTCAAAAATTTCACTAAAATTCGTTCCTAATGAAATGAAAATTTTGTACCAAAAAGTGTTCTTCTCCGTGTTTTGAGCACTTTTTGTGAGTTTTTCTTATGACGAAACCTAAACTTATCTTTTTCGATATTTTTCAATCCTATTAGCAACAATTGATAAAAAACTGCTTTATCTTACTGTTTTGAAGAATATAATGCCAAAATAATTAAAAATCGACATAAAATTTCAATGAAATGTCGATCATAGTAAGGCAAAAAATTGATGGAAAAAGTAAAAGTCGATTTTTTCCATGTTTTCAGATCCAATTTTTAGACAAGCTTTAATGTAGCCCTAAAATATTGTAAAACTGAATGAAATTCATAAAATGATACATATATACCAACATTAAATACTATGCAAATTTTAGCTAAAAAACCGCATCATTTAGAAATGAAAATGGGACCATAAATTAGGATCTATACGGTTGAATTTTTTTCAAAATATTTAACTGGAATTACTAATTTTTGGCTATAATATGCTTTAGTTTATGGTTTTGTAAAATATATATCGAAAACTAGACAAAAGTCGTCAAAAAATTTAATTAAAATTAATTTCTATTGAAATGAAAATTTTGTACCAAAAAGTGATTTTCTCTGTGTTTTGAGCACTTTTTGATAAAACTTGAACTTATCTCTTTCAATATTTTTCATTTGAATAAGAAACTATTAATAAAAAACTGCTTTATCTTACTGTTTTCAACAATATAATGCCAAAGTAATTCAAAAATCGACGTAAAATTTCACTGAAATGTCGATCATAGTAAGGCAAAAAATTAATGGAAAAATATGAAAATAAAAACCCACTCTAATAGACAGAGTTTATTTCCACGACAGTTTCGACGCCCACTGGCATCCTCCTCGGGTGGATACAGAAACACAAATGAACCAAAACAAGAGGGAAAAACAGTTCAGGGATCGACCGTTAAGAAATTCGCACCTAGGTTAGATTCCATTCTCTCGAGACAGGAGGGGCATTTTCATTAAGTACATTCGCACAAATTTTTAAAACTATCTTCCTGTTCTAAACATACAGATTCTATTATTTTTTACATAATTATTACATTTATAATTAAATTTATTACATTTAATATTGCATAACTATTAATTACAGAAATTATAAATTTATTATTACATTGGTTATTACATTGTTGTTTATTATACAGAAATTATAAACCGAAAAAACGAATGAAAAAAGCCGATTAGGAAATAATCCAGAGACCATTGAGAAATTCGCACCTCGGTTAGATTAGGGTAAAGGTAATAATAATAAATGTAAAAAAATGTAAATGTAATAATAAATGCAGTAATTATGTAAAAATATTAGAATCTGTATGTATAGAACAAGAAGATAGTTTTAATTTGTGGGAATGTAGTTATAAGCTGACCCTGTAATAAAATGCCCTTCTGGTTTCGGGAGAAACGATATCTAACCTAGGTGCGAATTTCTCAATGGTCTCTGGATTATTTCCTAATCGGCTTTTTTCATTCGTTTTTTCGGTTTATAATTTCTGTATAATAAACAACAATGTAATAACCAATGTAATAATAAATTTATAATTTCTGTAATTAATAATTATGCAATATTAAATGTAATAAATTTAATTATAAATGTAATAATTATGTAAAAAATAATAGAATCTGTATGTTTAGAACAGGAAGATAGTTTTAAAAATTTGTGCGAATGTACTTAATGAAAATGCCCCTCCTGTCTCGAGAGAATGGAATCTAACCTAGGTGCGAATTTCTTAACGGTCGATCCCTGAACTGATTTTCCCTCTTGTTTTGGTTCATTTGTGTTTCTGTATCCACCCGAGGAGGATGCCAGTGGGCGTCGAAACTGTCGTGGAAATAAACTCTGTCTATTAGAGTGGGTTTTTATTTTCATATTTTGACCTTCACGTAGAAAAAAGTGAAGTTTTTTGCATTTATTAATGGAAAAAGTCGATGTTTTCCATGTTTTAAGATCCAACTTTTAGACAATCTTTAATGTAGCCCTAAAATATTATAAAAGTGAATGAAATTCATGAAATGATATATACACCAACATTAAATTCTGCAAATTTTAGCTTAAAATTCGCATCATTTAGCCTATTTTTAGATTTAGAAATGAAAATGGGACTATAAATTACGATCTATACGGTTGAATTTTTTTCAAAATATTTAACTGGAATTAGTAATTTTTGGCTATAATATGCATTAGTTTATGGTTTTGTACAATATATATCGAAAACTAGAGAAAAATCGTCAAAAAATTTCACTAAAATTCGTTCCTAATGAAATGAAAATTTTGTACCAAAAAGTGTTCTTCTCCGTGTTTTGAGCACTTTTTGTGAGTTTTTCTTATGACGAAACCTAAACTTATCTTTTTCGATATTTTTCAATCCTATTAGCAACAATTGATAAAAAACTGCTTTATCTTACTGTTTTGAAGAATATAATGCCAAAATAATTAAAAAATCGACATAAAATTTCAATGAAATGTCGATCATAGTAAGGCAAAAAATTGATGGAAAAAGTAAAAGTCGATTTTTTCCATGTTTTCAGATCCAATTTTTAGACAAGCTTTAATGTAGCCCTAAAATATTGTAAAACTGAATGAAATTCATAAAATGATACATATATACCAACATTAAATACTATGCAAATTTTAGCTAAAAAACCGCATCATTTAGAAATGAAAATGGGACCATAAATTAGGATCTATACGGTTGAATTTTTTTCAAAATATTTAACTGGAATTACTAATTTTTGGCTATAATATGCTTTAGTTTATGGTTTTGTAAAATATATCGAAAACTAGACAAAAGTCGTCAAAAAATTTCATTAAAATTAATTTCTATTGAAATGAAAATTTTGTACCAAAAAGTGATTTTCTCTGTGTTTTGAGCACTTTTTGATAAAACTTGAACTTATCTCTTTCAATATTTTTCATTTGAATAAGAAACTATTAATAAAAAACTGCTTTATCTTACTGTTTTCAACAATATAATGCCAAAGTAATTCAAAAATCGACGTAAAATTTCACTGAAATGTCGATCATAGTAAGGCAAAAAATTAATGGAAAAAGTCGATTTTTTCCATGTTTTAAGATCCAACTTTTAGACAATCTTTAATGTAGCCCTAAAATATTGTAAAAGTGAATGAAATTCATGAAATGATATATACACCAACATTAAATACTGCAAATTTTAGCTTAAAATTCGCATCATTTAGCCTATTTTTAGATTTAGAAATGAAAATGGGACTATAAATTACGATCTATACGGTTGAATTTTTTTCAAAATATTTAACTGGAATTAGTAATTTTTGGCTATAATATGCCTTAGTTTATGGTTTTGTACAATATATATCGAAAACTAGAGAAAAATCGTCAAAAAATTTCACTAAAATTCGTTCCTAATAATGAAAATTTTGTACCAAAAAGTGTTCTTCTCCGTGTTTTTAGCACTTTTTGTGAGTTTTTCTTATGATAAAACTTGAACTTATCTTTTTCAATATTTTTCATTCGAATAAGAAACTATTGATAAAAAACTGCTTTATCTTACTGTTTTCAACAATATAATGCCAAAGAAATTCAAAAATCGACGTAAAATTTCACTGAAATGTCGATCATAGTAAGGCAAAAAATTAATGGAAAAAGTCGATTTTTTCCATGTTTTAAGATCCAATTTTTAGACAATCTTTAATGTAGACCTAAAATTTTGTAAAAGTGAATGAAATTCTTGAAATGATATATACCAACATTAAATACTATGGAAATTTTAGCTTAAAAATCGCATCATTTAGCCTATTTTTAGATTTAGAAATGAAAATGGGACTATAAATTACGATCTATACGGTTGAATTTATTTCAAAATATTTAACTGGAATTAGTAATTTTTGGCTATAATATGCCTTAGTTTATGGTTTTGTACAATATATATCGAAAACTAGACAAAAATCGTCAAAAACGTCACTAAAATTCGTTCCTAATGAAATGAAAATTTTGTACCAAAAAGTGTTCTTCTCCGTGTTTTGAGCACTTTTTGTGCATTTTACTTATGATGAAACATGAACTTATCTTTTTCAATATTTTTCAATCCTATTAGCAACAATTGATAAAAAACTGCTTTATCTTACTGTTTTCAACAATATAATGCCAAAATAATTCAAAAATCGACATAAAATTTCAATGAAATGTCGATCATAGTAAGGCAAAAAATTGATGGAAAAAGTAAAAGTCGATTTTTTCCATGTTTTCAGATCCAATTTTTAGACAAGCTTTAATGTAGCCCTAAAATATTGTAAAACTGAATGAAATTCATAAAATGATACATATATACCAACATTAAATACTATGCAAATTTTAGCTAAAAAACCGCATCATTTAGAAATGAAAATGGGACCATAAATTAGGATCTATACGGTTGAATTTTTTTCAAAATATTTAACTGGAATTACTAATTTTTGGCTATAATATGCTTTAGTTTATGGTTTTGTAAAATATATATCGAAAACTAGACAAAAGTCGTCAAAAAATTTAATTAAAATTAATTTCTATTGAAATGAAAATTTTGTACCAAAAGTGATTTTCTCTGTGTTTTGAGCACTTTTTGATAAAACTTGAACTTATCTCTTTCAATATTTTTCATTTGAATAAGAAACTATTAATAAAAAACTGCTTTATCTTACTGTTTTCAACAATATAATGCCAAAGTAATTCAAAAATCGACGTAAAATTTCACTGAAATGTCGATCATAGTAAGGCAAAAAATTAATGGAAAAATATGAAAATAAAAACCCACTCTAATAGACAGAGTTTATTTCCACGACAGTTTCGACGCCCACTGGCATCCTCCTCGGGTGGATACAGAAACACAAATGAACCAAAACAAGAGGGAAAAACAGTTCAGGGATCGACCGTTAAGAAATTCGCACCTAGGTTAGATTCCATTCTCTCGAGACAGGAGGGGCATTTTCATTAAGTACATTCGCACAAATTTTTAAAACTATCTTCCTGTTCTAAACATACAGATTCTATTATTTTTTACATAATTATTACATTTATAATTAAATTTATTACATTTAATATTGCATAACTATTAATTACAGAAATTATAAATTTATTATTACATTGGTTATTACATTGTTGTTTATTATACAGAAATTATAAACCGAAAAAACGAATGAAAAAAGCCGATTAGGAAATAATCCAGAGACCATTGAGAAATTCGCACCTCGGTTAGATTAGGGTAAAGGTAATAATAATAAATGTAAAAAAATGTAAATGTAATAATAAATGCAGTAATTATGTAAAAATATTAGAATCTGTATGTATAGAACAAGAAGATAGTTTTAATTTGTGGGAATGTAGTTATAAGCTGACCCTGTAATAAAATGCCCTTCTGGTTTCGGGAGAACGATATCTAACCTAGGTGCGAATTTCTCAATGGTCTCTGGATTATTTCCTAATCGGCTTTTTTCATTCGTTTTTTCGGTTTATAATTTCTGTATAATAAACAACAATGTAATAACCAATGTAATAATAAATTTATAATTTCTGTAATTAATAATTATGCAATATTAAATGTAATAAATTTAATTATAAATGTAATAATTATGTAAAAAATAATAGAATCTGTATGTTTAGAACAGGAAGATAGTTTTAAAAATTTGTGCGAATGTACTTAATGAAAATGCCCCTCCTGTCTCGAGAGAATGGAATCTAACCTAGGTGCGAATTTCTTAACGGTCGATCCCTGAACTGATTTTCCCTCTTGTTTTGGTTCATTTGTGTTTCTGTATCCACCCGAGGAGGATGCCAGTGGGCGTCGAAACTGTCGTGGAAATAAACTCTGTCTATTAGAGTGGGTTTTTATTTTCATATTTTGACCTTCACGTAGAAAAAAGTGAAGTTTTTTGCATTTATTAATGGAAAAAGTCGATGTTTTCCATGTTTTAAGATCCAACTTTTAGACAATCTTTAATGTAGCCCTAAAATATTATAAAAGTGAATGAAATTCATGAAATGATATATACACCAACATTAAATTCTGCAAATTTTAGCTTAAAATTCGCATCATTTAGCCTATTTTTAGATTTAGAAATGAAAATGGGACTATAAATTACGATCTATACGGTTGAATTTTTTTCAAAATATTTAACTGGAATTAGTAATTTTTGGCTATAATATGCATTAGTTTATGGTTTTGTACAATATATATCGAAAACTAGAGAAAAATCGTCAAAAAATTTCACTAAAATTCGTTCCTAATGAAATGAAAATTTTGTACCAAAAAGTGTTCTTCTCCGTGTTTTGAGCACTTTTTGTGAGTTTTTCTTATGACGAAACCTAAACTTATCTTTTTCGATATTTTTCAATCCTATTAGCAACAATTGATAAAAAACTGCTTTATCTTACTGTTTTGAAGAATATAATGCCAAAATAATTAAAAAATCGACATAAAATTTCAATGAAATGTCGATCATAGTAAGGCAAAAAATTGATGGAAAAAGTAAAAGTCGATTTTTTCCATGTTTTCAGATCCAATTTTTAGACAAGCTTTAATGTAGCCCTAAAATATTGTAAAACTGAATGAAATTCATAAAATGATACATATATACCAACATTAAATACTATGCAAATTTTAGCTAAAAAACCGCATCATTTAGAAATGAAAATGGGACCATAAATTAGGATCTATACGGTTGAATTTTTTTCAAAATATTTAACTGGAATTACTAATTTTTGGCTATAATATGCTTTAGTTTATGGTTTTGTAAATATATATCGAAAACTAGACAAAAGTCGTCAAAAAATTTCATTAAAATTAATTTCTATTGAAATGAAAATTTTGTACCAAAAAGTGATTTTCTCTGTGTTTTGAGCACTTTTTGATAAAACTTGAACTTATCTCTTTCAATATTTTTCATTTGAATAAGAAACTATTAATAAAAAACTGCTTTATCTTACTGTTTTCAACAATATAATGCCAAAGTAATTCAAAAATCGACGTAAAATTTCACTGAAATGTCGATCATAGTAAGGCAAAAAATTAATGGAAAAAGTCGATTTTTTCCATGTTTTAAGATCCAACTTTTAGACAATCTTTAATGTAGCCCTAAAATATTGTAAAAGTGAATGAAATTCATGAAATGATATATACACCAACATTAAATACTGCAAATTTTAGCTTAAAATTCGCATCATTTAGCCTATTTTTAGATTTAGAAATGAAAATGGGACTATAAATTACGATCTATACGGTTGAATTTTTTTCAAAATATTTAACTGGAATTAGTAATTTTTGGCTATAATATGCCTTAGTTTATGGTTTTGTACAATATATATCGAAAACTAGAGAAAAATCGTCAAAAAATTTCACTAAAATTCGTTCCTAATAAAATGAAAATTTTGTACCAAAAAGTGTTCTTCTCCGTGTTTTTAGCACTTTTTGTGAGTTTTTCTTATGATAAAACTTGAACTTATCTTTTTCAATATTTTTCATTCGAATAAGAAACTATTGATAAAAAACTGCTTTATCTTACTGTTTTCAACAATATAATGCCAAAGAAATTCAAAAATCGACGTAAAATTTCACTGAAATGTCGATCATAGTAAGGCAAAAAATTAATGGAAAAAGTCGATTTTTTCCATGTTTTAAGATCCAATTTTTAGACAATCTTTAATGTAGACCTAAAATTTTGTAAAAGTGAATGAAATTCTTGAAATGATATATACCAACATTAAATACTATGGAAATTTTAGCTTAAAAATCGCATCATTTAGCCTATTTTTAGATTTAGAAATGAAAATGGGACTATAAATTACGATCTATACGGTTGAATTTATTTCAAAATATTTAACTGGAATTAGTAATTTTTGGCTATAATATGCCTTAGTTTATGGTTTTGTACAAATATATCGAAAACTAGACAAAAATCGTCAAAAACGTCACTAAAATTCGTTCCTAATGAAATGAAAATTTTGTACCAAAAAGTGTTCTTCTCCGTGTTTTGAGCACTTTTTGTGCATTTTACTTATGATGAAACATGAACTTATCTTTTTCAATATTTTTCAATCCTATTAGCAACAATTGATAAAAAACTGCTTTATCTTACTGTTTTCAACAATATAATGCCAAAATAATTCAAAAATCGACATAAAATTTCAATGAAATGTCGATCATAGTAAGGCAAAAAATTGATGGAAAAGTAAAAGTCGATTTTTTCCATGTTTTCAGATCCAATTTTTAGACAAGCTTTAATGTAGCCCTAAAATATTGTAAAACTGAATGAAATTCATAAAATGATACATATATACCAACATTAAATACTATGCAAATTTTAGCTAAAAAACCGCATCATTTAGAAATGAAAATGGGACCATAAATTAGGATCTATACGGTTGAATTTTTTTCAAAATATTTAACTGGAATTACTAATTTTTGGCTATAATATGCTTTAGTTTATGGTTTTGTAAAATATATATCGAAAACTAGACAAAAGTCGTCAAAAATTTAATTAAAATTAATTTCTATTGAAATGAAAATTTTGTACCAAAAGTGATTTTCTCTGTGTTTTGAGCACTTTTTGATAAAACTTGAACTTATCTCTTTCAATATTTTTCATTTGAATAAGAAACTATTAATAAAAAACTGCTTTATCTTACTGTTTTCAACAATATAATGCCAAAGTAATTCAAAATCGACGTAAAATTTCACTGAAATGTCGATCATAGTAAGGCAAAAAATTAATGGAAAAATATGAAAATAAAAACCCACTCTAATAGACAGAGTTTATTTCCACGACAGTTTCGACGCCCACTGGCATCCTCCTCGGGTGGATACAGAAACACAAATGAACCAAAACAAGAGGGAAAAACAGTTCAGGGATCGACCGTTAAGAAATTCGCACCTAGGTTAGATTCCATTCTCTCGAGACAGGAGGGGCATTTTCATTAAGTACATTCGCACAAATTTTTAAAACTATCTTCCTGTTCTAAACATACAGATTCTATTATTTTTTACATAATTATTACATTTATAATTAAATTTATTACATTTAATATTGCATAACTATTAATTACAGAAATTATAAATTTATTATTACATTGGTTATTACATTGTTGTTTATTATACAGAAATTATAAACCGAAAAAAACGAATGAAAAAAGCCGATTAGGAAATAATCCAGAGACCATTGAGAAATTCGCACCTCGGTTAGATTAGGGTAAAGGTAATAATAATAAATGTAAAAAAATGTAAATGTAATAATAAATGCAGTAATTATGTAAAAATATTAGAATCTGTATGTATAGAACAAGAAGATAGTTTTAATTTGTGGGAATGTAGTTATAAGCTGACCCTGTAATAAAATGCCCTTCTGGTTTCGGGAGAACGATATCTAACCTAGGTGCGAATTTCTCAATGGTCTCTGGATTATTTCCTAATCGGCTTTTTTCATTCGTTTTTTCGGTTTATAATTTCTGTATAATAAACAACAATGTAATAACCAATGTAATAATAAATTTATAATTTCTGTAATTAATAATTATGCAATATTAAATGTAATAAATTTAATTATAAATGTAATAATTATGTAAAAAATAATAGAATCTGTATGTTTAGAACAGGAAGATAGTTTTAAAAATTTGTGCGAATGTACTTAATGAAAATGCCCCTCCTGTCTCGAGAGAATGGAATCTAACCTAGGTGCGAATTTCTTAACGGTCGATCCCTGAACTGATTTTCCCTCTTGTTTTGGTTCATTTGTGTTTCTGTATCCACCCGAGGAGGATGCCAGTGGGCGTCGAAACTGTCGTGGAAATAAACTCTGTCTATTAGAGTGGGTTTTTATTTTCATATTTTGACCTTCACGTAGAAAAAAGTGAAGTTTTTTGCATTTATTAATGGAAAAAGTCGATGTTTTCCATGTTTTAAGATCCAACTTTTAGACAATCTTTAATGTAGCCCTAAAATATTATAAAAGTGAATGAAATTCATGAAATGATATATACACCAACATTAAATTCTGCAAATTTTAGCTTAAAATTCGCATCATTTAGCCTATTTTTAGATTTAGAAATGAAAATGGGACTATAAATTACGATCTATACGGTTGAATTTTTTTCAAAATATTTAACTGGAATTAGTAATTTTTGGCTATAATATGCATTAGTTTATGGTTTTGTACAATATATATCGAAAACTAGAGAAAAATCGTCAAAAAATTTCACTAAAATTCGTTCCTAATGAAATGAAAATTTTGTACCAAAAAGTGTTCTTCTCCGTGTTTTGAGCACTTTTTGTGAGTTTTTCTTATGACGAAACCTAAACTTATCTTTTTCGATATTTTTCAATCCTATTAGCAACAATTGATAAAAAACTGCTTTATCTTACTGTTTTGAAGAATATAATGCCAAAATAATTAAAAAATCGACATAAAATTTCAATGAAATGTCGATCATAGTAAGGCAAAAAATTGATGGAAAAAGTAAAAGTCGATTTTTTCCATGTTTTCAGATCCAATTTTTAGACAAGCTTTAATGTAGCCCTAAAATATTGTAAAACTGAATGAAATTCATAAAATGATACATATATACCAACATTAAATACTATGCAAATTTTAGCTAAAAAACCGCATCATTTAGAAATGAAAATGGGACCATAAATTAGGATCTATACGGTTGAATTTTTTTCAAAATATTTAACTGGAATTACTAATTTTTGGCTATAATATGCTTTAGTTTATGGTTTTGTAAAATATATATCGAAAACTAGACAAAAGTCGTCAAAAAATTTCATTAAAATTAATTTCTATTGAAATGAAAATTTTGTACCAAAAAGTGATTTTCTCTGTGTTTTGAGCACTTTTTGATAAAACTTGAACTTATCTCTTTCAATATTTTTCATTTGAATAAGAAACTATTAATAAAAAACTGCTTTATCTTACTGTTTTCAACAATATAATGCCAAAGTAATTCAAAAATCGACGTAAAATTTCACTGAAATGTCGATCATAGTAAGGCAAAAAATTAATGGAAAAAGTCGATTTTTTCCATGTTTTAAGATCCAACTTTTAGACAATCTTTAATGTAGCCCTAAAATATTGTAAAAGTGAATGAAATTCATGAAATGATATATACACCAACATTAAATACTGCAAATTTTAGCTTAAAATTCGCATCATTTAGCCTATTTTTAGATTTAGAAATGAAAATGGGACTATAAATTACGATCTATACGGTTGAATTTTTTTCAAAATATTTAACTGGAATTAGTAATTTTTGGCTATAATATGCCTTAGTTTATGGTTTTGTACAATATATATCGAAAACTAGAGAAAAATCGTCAAAAAATTTCACTAAAATTCGTTCCTAATAAAATGAAAATTTTGTACCAAAAAGTGTTCTTCTCCGTGTTTTAGCACTTTTTGTGAGTTTTTCTTATGATAAAACTTGAACTTATCTTTTTCAATATTTTTCATTCGAATAAGAAACTATTGATAAAAAACTGCTTTATCTTACTGTTTTCAACAATATAATGCCAAAGAAATTCAAAAATCGACGTAAAATTTCACTGAAATGTCGATCATAGTAAGGCAAAAAATTAATGGAAAAAGTCGATTTTTTCCATGTTTTAAGATCCAATTTTTAGACAATCTTTAATGTAGACCTAAAATTTTGTAAAAGTGAATGAAATTCTTGAAATGATATATACCAACATTAAATACTATGGAAATTTTAGCTTAAAAATCGCATCATTTAGCCTATTTTTAGATTTAGAAATGAAAATGGGACTATAAATTACGATCTATACGGTTGAATTTATTTCAAAATATTTAACTGGAATTAGTAATTTTTGGCTATAATATGCCTTAGTTTATGGTTTTGTACAATATATATCGAAAACTAGACAAAAATCGTCAAAAACGTCACTAAAATTCGTTCCTAATGAAATGAAAATTTTGTACCAAAAAGTGTTCTTCTCCGTGTTTTGAGCACTTTTTGTGCATTTTACTTATGATGAAACATGAACTTATCTTTTTCAATATTTTTCAATCCTATTAGCAACAATTGATAAAAAACTGCTTTATCTTACTGTTTTCAACAATATAATGCCAAAATAATTCAAAAATCGACATAAAATTTCAATGAAATGTCGATCATAGTAAGGCAAAAAATTGATGGAAAAAGTAAAAGTCGATTTTTTCCATGTTTTCAGATCCAATTTTTAGACAAGCTTTAATGTAGCCCTAAAATATTGTAAAACTGAATGAAATTCATAAAATGATACATATATACCAACATTAAATACTATGCAAATTTTAGCTAAAAAACCGCATCATTTAGAAATGAAAATGGGACCATAAATTAGGATCTATACGGTTGAATTTTTTTCAAAATATTTAACTGGAATTACTAATTTTTGGCTATAATATGCTTTAGTTTATGGTTTTGTAAAATATATATCGAAAACTAGACAAAAGTCGTCAAAAAATTTAATTAAAATTAATTTCTATTGAAATGAAAATTTTGTACAAAAAGTGATTTTCTCTGTGTTTTGAGCACTTTTTGATAAAACTTGAACTTATCTCTTTCAATATTTTTCATTTGAATAAGAAACTATTAATAAAAAACTGCTTTATCTTACTGTTTTCAACAATATAATGCCAAAGTAATTCAAAAATCGACGTAAAATTTCACTGAAATGTCGATCATAGTAAGGCAAAAAATTAATGGAAAAATATGAAAATAAAAACCCACTCTAATAGACAGAGTTTATTTCCACGACAGTTTCGACGCCCACTGGCATCCTCCTCGGGTGGATACAGAAACACAAATGAACCAAAACAAGAGGGAAAAACAGTTCAGGGATCGACCGTTAAGAAATTCGCACCTAGGTTAGATTCCATTCTCTCGAGACAGGAGGGGCATTTTCATTAAGTACATTCGCACAAATTTTTAAAACTATCTTCCTGTTCTAAACATACAGATTCTATTATTTTTTACATAATTATTACATTTATAATTAAATTTATTACATTTAATATTGCATAACTATTAATTACAGAAATTATAAATTTATTATTACATTGGTTATTACATTGTTGTTTATTATACAGAAATTATAAACCGAAAAAACGAATGAAAAAAGCCGATTAGGAAATAATCCAGAGACCATTGAGAAATTCGCACCTCGGTTAGATTAGGGTAAAGGTAATAATAATAAATGTAAAAAAATGTAAATGTAATAATAAATGCAGTAATTATGTAAAAATATTAGAATCTGTATGTATAGAACAAGAAGATAGTTTTAATTTGTGGGAATGTAGTTATAAGCTGACCCTGTAATAAAATGCCCTTCTGGTTTCGGGAGAACGATATCTAACCTAGGTGCGAATTTCTCAATGGTCTCTGGATTATTTCCTAATCGGCTTTTTTCATTCGTTTTTTCGGTTTATAATTTCTGTATAATAAACAACAATGTAATAACCAATGTAATAATAAATTTATAATTTCTGTAATTAATAATTATGCAATATTAAATGTAATAAATTTAATTATAAATGTAATAATTATGTAAAAAATAATAGAATCTGTATGTTTAGAACAGGAAGATAGTTTTAAAAATTTGTGCGAATGTACTTAATGAAAATGCCCCTCCTGTCTCGAGAGAATGGAATCTAACCTAGGTGCGAATTTCTTAACGGTCGATCCCTGAACTGATTTTCCCTCTTGTTTTGGTTCATTTGTGTTTCTGTATCCACCCGAGGAGGATGCCAGTGGGCGTCGAAACTGTCGTGGAAATAAACTCTGTCTATTAGAGTGGGTTTTTATTTTCATATTTTGACCTTCACGTAGAAAAAAGTGAAGTTTTTTGCATTTATTAATGGAAAAAGTCGATGTTTTCCATGTTTTAAGATCCAACTTTTAGACAATCTTTAATGTAGCCCTAAAATATTATAAAAGTGAATGAAATTCATGAAATGATATATACACCAACATTAAATTCTGCAAATTTTAGCTTAAAATTCGCATCATTTAGCCTATTTTTAGATTTAGAAATGAAAATGGGACTATAAATTACGATCTATACGGTTGAATTTTTTTCAAAATATTTAACTGGAATTAGTAATTTTTGGCTATAATATGCATTAGTTTATGGTTTTGTACAATATATATCGAAAACTAGAGAAAAATCGTCAAAAAATTTCACTAAAATTCGTTCCTAATGAAATGAAAATTTTGTACCAAAAAGTGTTCTTCTCCGTGTTTTGAGCACTTTTTGTGAGTTTTTCTTATGACGAAACCTAAACTTATCTTTTTCGATATTTTTCAATCCTATTAGCAACAATTGATAAAAAACTGCTTTATCTTACTGTTTTGAAGAATATAATGCCAAAATAATTAAAAAATCGACATAAAATTTCAATGAAATGTCGATCATAGTAAGGCAAAAAATTGATGGAAAAAGTAAAAGTCGATTTTTTCCATGTTTTCAGATCCAATTTTTAGACAAGCTTTAATGTAGCCCTAAAATATTGTAAAACTGAATGAAATTCATAAAATGATACATATATACCAACATTAAATACTATGCAAATTTTAGCTAAAAAACCGCATCATTTAGAAATGAAAATGGGACCATAAATTAGGATCTATACGGTTGAATTTTTTTCAAAATATTTAACTGGAATTACTAATTTTTGGCTATAATATGCTTTAGTTTATGGTTTTGTAAAATATATATCGAAAACTAGACAAAAGTCGTCAAAAAATTTCATTAAAATTAATTTCTATTGAAATGAAAATTTTGTACCAAAAAGTGATTTTCTCTGTGTTTTGAGCACTTTTTGATAAAACTTGAACTTATCTCTTTCAATATTTTTCATTTGAATAAGAAACTATTAATAAAAAACTGCTTTATCTTACTGTTTTCAACAATATAATGCCAAAGTAATTCAAAAATCGACGTAAAATTTCACTGAAATGTCGATCATAGTAAGGCAAAAAATTAATGGAAAAAGTCGATTTTTTCCATGTTTTAAGATCCAACTTTTAGACAATCTTTAATGTAGCCCTAAAATATTGTAAAAGTGAATGAAATTCATGAAATGATATATACACCAACATTAAATACTGCAAATTTTAGCTTAAAATTCGCATCATTTAGCCTATTTTTAGATTTAGAAATGAAAATGGGACTATAAATTACGATCTATACGGTTGAATTTTTTTCAAAATATTTAACTGGAATTAGTAATTTTTGGCTATAATATGCCTTAGTTTATGGTTTTGTACAATATATATCGAAAACTAGAGAAAAATCGTCAAAAAATTTCACTAAAATTCGTTCCTAATAAAATGAAAATTTTGTACCAAAAAGTGTTCTTCTCCGTGTTTTTAGCACTTTTTGTGAGTTTTTCTTATGATAAAACTTGAACTTATCTTTTTCAATATTTTTCATTCGAATAAGAAACTATTGATAAAAAACTGCTTTATCTTACTGTTTTCAACAATATAATGCCAAAGAAATTCAAAAATCGACGTAAAATTTCACTGAAATGTCGATCATAGTAAGGCAAAAAATTAATGGAAAAAGTCGATTTTTTCCATGTTTTAAGATCCAATTTTTAGACAATCTTTAATGTAGACCTAAAATTTTGTAAAAGTGAATGAAATTCTTGAAATGATATATACCAACATTAAATACTATGGAAATTTTAGCTTAAAAATCGCATCATTTAGCCTATTTTTAGATTTAGAAATGAAAATGGGACTATAAATTACGATCTATACGGTTGAATTTATTTCAAAATATTTAACTGGAATTAGTAATTTTTGGCTATAATATGCCTTAGTTTATGGTTTTGTACATATATATCGAAAACTAGACAAAAATCGTCAAAAACGTCACTAAAATTCGTTCCTAATGAAATGAAAATTTTGTACCAAAAAGTGTTCTTCTCCGTGTTTTGAGCACTTTTTGTGCATTTTACTTATGATGAAACTGAACTTATCTTTTTCAATATTTTTCAATCCTATTAGCAACAATTGATAAAAAACTGCTTTATCTTACTGTTTTCAACAATATAATGCCAAAATAATTCAAAAATCGACATAAAATTTCAATGAAATGTCGATCATAGTAAGGCAAAAAATTGATGGAAAAAGTAAAAGTCGATTTTTTCCATGTTTTCAGATCCAATTTTTAGACAAGCTTTAATGTAGCCCTAAAATATTGTAAAACTGAATGAAATTCATAAAATGATACATATATACCAACATTAAATACTATGCAAATTTTAGCTAAAAAACCGCATCATTTAGAAATGAAAATGGGACCATAAATTAGGATCTATACGGTTGAATTTTTTTCAAAATATTTAACTGGAATTACTAATTTTTGGCTATAATATGCTTTAGTTTATGGTTTTGTAAAATATATATCGAAAACTAGACAAAAGTCGTCAAAAAATTTAATTAAAATTAATTTCTATTGAAATGAAAATTTTGTACCAAAAAGTGATTTTCTCTGTGTTTTGAGCACTTTTTGATAAAACTTGAACTTATCTCTTTCAATATTTTTCATTTGAATAAGAAACTATTAATAAAAAACTGCTTTATCTTACTGTTTTCAACAATATAATGCCAAAGTAATTCAAAAATCGACGTAAAATTTCACTGAAATGTCGATCATAGTAAGGCAAAAAATTAATGGAAAAATATGAAAATAAAAACCCACTCTAATAGACAGAGTTTATTTCCACGACAGTTTCGACGCCCACTGGCATCCTCCTCGGGTGGATACAGAAACACAAATGAACCAAAACAAGAGGGAAAAACAGTTCAGGGATCGACCGTTAAGAAATTCGCACCTAGGTTAGATTCCATTCTCTCGAGACAGGAGGGGCATTTTCATTAAGTACATTCGCACAAATTTTTAAAACTATCTTCCTGTTCTAAACATACAGATTCTATTATTTTTTACATAATTATTACATTTATAATTAAATTTATTACATTTAATATTGCATAACTATTAATTACAGAAATTATAAATTTATTATTACATTGGTTATTACATTGTTGTTTATTATACAGAAATTATAAACCGAAAAAACGAATGAAAAAAGCCGATTAGGAAATAATCCAGAGACCATTGAGAAATTCGCACCTCGGTTAGATTAGGGTAAAGGTAATAATAATAAATGTAAAAAAATGTAAATGTAATAATAAATGCAGTAATTATGTAAAAATATTAGAATCTGTATGTATAGAACAAGAAGATAGTTTTAATTTGTGGGAATGTAGTTATAAGCTGACCCTGTAATAAAATGCCCTTCTGGTTTCGGGAGAACGATATCTAACCTAGGTGCGAATTTCTCAATGGTCTCTGGATTATTTCCTAATCGGCTTTTTTCATTCGTTTTTTCGGTTTATAATTTCTGTATAATAAACAACAATGTAATAACCAATGTAATAATAAATTTATAATTTCTGTAATTAATAATTATGCAATATTAAATGTAATAAATTTAATTATAAATGTAATAATTATGTAAAAAATAATAGAATCTGTATGTTTAGAACAGGAAGATAGTTTTAAAAATTTGTGCGAATGTACTTAATGAAAATGCCCCTCCTGTCTCGAGAGAATGGAATCTAACCTAGGTGCGAATTTCTTAACGGTCGATCCCTGAACTGATTTTCCCTCTTGTTTTGGTTCATTTGTGTTTCTGTATCCACCCGAGGAGGATGCCAGTGGGCGTCGAAACTGTCGTGGAAATAAACTCTGTCTATTAGAGTGGGTTTTTATTTTCATATTTTGACCTTCACGTAGAAAAAAGTGAAGTTTTTTGCATTTATTAATGGAAAAAGTCGATGTTTTCCATGTTTTAAGATCCAACTTTTAGACAATCTTTAATGTAGCCCTAAAATATTATAAAAGTGAATGAAATTCATGAAATGATATATACACCAACATTAAATTCTGCAAATTTTAGCTTAAAATTCGCATCATTTAGCCTATTTTTAGATTTAGAAATGAAAATGGGACTATAAATTACGATCTATACGGTTGAATTTTTTTCAAAATATTTAACTGGAATTAGTAATTTTTGGCTATAATATGCATTAGTTTATGGTTTTGTACAATATATATCGAAAACTAGAGAAAAATCGTCAAAAATTTCACTAAAATTCGTTCCTAATGAAATGAAAATTTTGTACCAAAAAGTGTTCTTCTCCGTGTTTTGAGCACTTTTTGTGAGTTTTTCTTATGACGAAACCTAAACTTATCTTTTTCGATATTTTTCAATCCTATTAGCAACAATTGATAAAAAACTGCTTTATCTTACTGTTTTGAAGAATATAATGCCAAAATAATTAAAAAATCGACATAAAATTTCAATGAAATGTCGATCATAGTAAGGCAAAAAATTGATGGAAAAAGTAAAAGTCGATTTTTTCCATGTTTTCAGATCCAATTTTTAGACAAGCTTTAATGTAGCCCTAAAATATTGTAAAACTGAATGAAATTCATAAAATGATACATATATACCAACATTAAATACTATGCAAATTTTAGCTAAAAAACCGCATCATTTAGAAATGAAAATGGGACCATAAATTAGGATCTATACGGTTGAATTTTTTTCAAAATATTTAACTGGAATTACTAATTTTTGGCTATAATATGCTTTAGTTTATGGTTTTGTAAAATATATATCGAAAACTAGACAAAAGTCGTCAAAAAATTTAATTAAAATTAATTTCTATTGAAATGAAAATTTTGTACCAAAAAGTGATTTTCTCTGTGTTTTGAGCACTTTTTGATAAAACTTGAACTTATCTCTTTCAATATTTTTCATTTGAATAAGAAACTATTAATAAAAAACTGCTTTATCTTACTGTTTTCAACAATATAATGCCAAAGTAATTCAAAAATCGACGTAAAATTTCACTGAAATGTCGATCATAGTAAGGCAAAAAATTAATGGAAAAATATGAAAATAAAAACCCACTCTAATAGACAGAGTTTATTTCCACGACAGTTTCGACGCCCACTGGCATCCTCCTCGGGTGGATACAGAAACACAAATGAACCAAAACAAGAGGGAAAAACAGTTCAGGGATCGACCGTTAAGAAATTCGCACCTAGGTTAGATTCCATTCTCTCGAGACAGGAGGGGCATTTTCATTAAGTACATTCGCACAAATTTTTAAAACTATCTTCCTGTTCTAAACATACAGATTCTATTATTTTTTACATAATTATTACATTTATAATTAAATTTATTACATTTAATATTGCATAACTATTAATTACAGAAATTATAAATTTATTATTACATTGGTTATTACATTGTTGTTTATTATACAGAAATTATAAACCGAAAAAACGAATGAAAAAAGCCGATTAGGAAATAATCCAGAGACCATTGAGAAATTCGCACCTCGGTTAGATTAGGGTAAAGGTAATAATAATAAATGTAAAAAAATGTAAATGTAATAATAAATGCAGTAATTATGTAAAAATATTAGAATCTGTATGTATAGAACAAGAAGATAGTTTTAATTTGTGGGAATGTAGTTATAAGCTGACCCTGTAATAAAATGCCCTTCTGGTTTCGGGAGAACGATATCTAACCTAGGTGCGAATTTCTCAATGGTCTCTGGATTATTTCCTAATCGGCTTTTTTCATTCGTTTTTTCGGTTTATAATTTCTGTATAATAAACAACAATGTAATAACCAATGTAATAATAAATTTATAATTTCTGTAATTAATAATTATGCAATATTAAATGTAATAAATTTAATTATAAATGTAATAATTATGTAAAAAATAATAGAATCTGTATGTTTAGAACAGGAAGATAGTTTTAAAAATTTGTGCGAATGTACTTAATGAAAATGCCCCTCCTGTCTCGAGAGAATGGAATCTAACCTAGGTGCGAATTTCTTAACGGTCGATCCCTGAACTGATTTTCCCTCTTGTTTTGGTTCATTTGTGTTTCTGTATCCACCCGAGGAGGATGCCAGTGGGCGTCGAAACTGTCGTGGAAATAAACTCTGTCTATTAGAGTGGGTTTTTATTTTCATATTTTGACCTTCACGTAGAAAAAAGTGAAGTTTTTTGCATTTATTAATGGAAAAAGTCGATGTTTTCCATGTTTTAAGATCCAACTTTTAGACAATCTTTAATGTAGCCCTAAAATATTATAAAAGTGAATGAAATTCATGAAATGATATATACACCAACATTAAATTCTGCAAATTTTAGCTTAAAATTCGCATCATTTAGCCTATTTTTAGATTTAGAAATGAAAATGGGACTATAAATTACGATCTATACGGTTGAATTTTTTTCAAAATATTTAACTGGAATTAGTAATTTTTGGCTATAATATGCATTAGTTTATGGTTTTGTACAATATATATCGAAAACTAGAGAAAAATCGTCAAAAAATTTCACTAAAATTCGTTCCTAATGAAATGAAAATTTTGTACCAAAAAGTGTTCTTCTCCGTGTTTTGAGCACTTTTTGTGAGTTTTTCTTATGACGAAACCTAAACTTATCTTTTTCGATATTTTTCAATCCTATTAGCAACAATTGATAAAAAACTGCTTTATCTTACTGTTTTGAAGAATATAATGCCAAAATAATTAAAAAATCGACATAAAATTTCAATGAAATGTCGATCATAGTAAGGCAAAAAATTGATGGAAAAAGTAAAAGTCGATTTTTTCCATGTTTTCAGATCCAATTTTTAGACAAGCTTTAATGTAGCCCTAAAATATTGTAAAACTGAATGAAATTCATAAAATGATACATATATACCAACATTAAATACTATGCAAATTTTAGCTAAAAAACCGCATCATTTAGAAATGAAAATGGGACCATAAATTAGGATCTATACGGTTGAATTTTTTTCAAAATATTTAACTGGAATTACTAATTTTTGGCTATAATATGCTTTAGTTTATGGTTTTGTAAAATATATATCGAAAACTAGACAAAAGTCGTCAAAAAATTTCATTAAAATTAATTTCTATTGAAATGAAAATTTTGTACCAAAAAGTGATTTTCTCTGTGTTTTGAGCACTTTTTGATAAAACTTGAACTTATCTCTTTCAATATTTTTCATTTGAATAAGAAACTATTAATAAAAAACTGCTTTATCTTACTGTTTTCAACAATATAATGCCAAAGTAATTCAAAAATCGACGTAAAATTTCACTGAAATGTCGATCATAGTAAGGCAAAAAATTAATGGAAAAAGTCGATTTTTTCCATGTTTTAAGATCCAACTTTTAGACAATCTTTAATGTAGCCCTAAAATATTGTAAAAGTGAATGAAATTCATGAAATGATATATACACCAACATTAAATACTGCAAATTTTAGCTTAAAATTCGCATCATTTAGCCTATTTTTAGATTTAGAAATGAAAATGGGACTATAAATTACGATCTATACGGTTGAATTTTTTTCAAAATATTTAACTGGAATTAGTAATTTTTGGCTATAATATGCCTTAGTTTATGGTTTTGTACAATATATATCGAAAACTAGAGAAAAATCGTCAAAAAATTTCACTAAAATTCGTTCCTAATAAAATGAAAATTTTGTACCAAAAAGTGTTCTTCTCCGTGTTTTAGCACTTTTTGTGAGTTTTTCTTATGATAAAACTTGAACTTATCTTTTTCAATATTTTTCATTCGAATAGAAACTATTGATAAAAAACTGCTTTATCTTACTGTTTTCAACAATATAATGCCAAAGAAATTCAAAAATCGACGTAAAATTTCACTGAAATGTCGATCATAGTAAGGCAAAAAATTAATGGAAAAAGTCGATTTTTTCCATGTTTTAAGATTCCAATTTTTAGACAATCTTTAATGTAGACCTAAAATTTTGTAAAAGTGAATGAAATTCTTGAAATGATATATACCAACATTAAATACTATGGAAATTTTAGCTTAAAAATCGCATCATTTAGCCTATTTTTAGATTTAGAAATGAAAATGGGACTATAAATTACGATCTATACGGTTGAATTTATTTCAAAATATTTAACTGGAATTAGTAATTTTTGGCTATAATATGCCTTAGTTTATGGTTTTGTACAATATATATCGAAAACTAGACAAAAATCGTCAAAAACGTCACTAAAATTCGTTCCTAATGAAATGAAAATTTTGTACCAAAAAGTGTTCTTCTCCGTGTTTTGAGCACTTTTTGTGCATTTTACTTATGATGAAACATGAACTTATCTTTTTCAATATTTTTCAATCCTATTAGCAACAATTGATAAAAAACTGCTTTATCTTACTGTTTTCAACAATATAATGCCAAAATAATTCAAAAATCGACATAAAATTTCAATGAAATGTCGATCATAGTAAGGCAAAAAATTGATGGAAAAAGTAAAAGTCGATTTTTTCCATGTTTTCAGATCCAATTTTTAGACAAGCTTTAATGTAGCCCTAAAATATTGTAAAACTGAATGAAATTCATAAAATGATACATATATACCAACATTAAATACTATGCAAATTTTAGCTAAAAAACCGCATCATTTAGAAATGAAAATGGGACCATAAATTAGGATCTATACGGTTGAATTTTTTTCAAAATATTTAACTGGAATTACTAATTTTTGGCTATAATATGCTTTAGTTTATGGTTTTGTAAAATATATATCGAAAACTAGACAAAAGTCGTCAAAAAATTTAATTAAAATTAATTTCTATTGAAATGAAAATTTTGTACCAAAAAGTGATTTTCTCTGTGTTTTGAGCACTTTTTGATAAAACTTGAACTTATCTCTTTCAATATTTTTCATTTGAATAAGAAACTATTAAAAAAAACTGCTTTATCTTACTGTTTTCAACAATATAATGCCAAAGTAATTCAAAAATCGACGTAAAATTTCACTGAAATGTCGATCATAGTAAGGCAAAAAATTAATGGAAAAATATGAAAATAAAAACCCACTCTAATAGACAGAGTTTATTTCCACGACAGTTTCGACGCCCACTGGCATCCTCCTCGGGTGGATACAGAAACACAAATGAACCAAAACAAGAGGGAAAAACAGTTCAGGGATCGACCGTTAAGAAATTCGCACCTAGGTTAGATTCCATTCTCTCGAGACAGGAGGGGCATTTTCATTAAGTACATTCGCACAAATTTTTAAAACTATCTTCCTGTTCTAAACATACAGATTCTATTATTTTTTACATAATTATTACATTTATAATTAAATTTATTACATTTAATATTGCATAACTATTAATTACAGAAATTATAAATTTATTATTACATTGGTTATTACATTGTTGTTTATTATACAGAAATTATAAACCGAAAAAACGAATGAAAAAAGCCGATTAGGAAATAATCCAGAGACCATTGAGAAATTCGCACCTCGGTTAGATTAGGGTAAAGGTAATAATAATAAATGTAAAAAAATGTAAATGTAATAATAAATGCAGTAATTATGTAAAAATATTAGAATCTGTATGTATAGAACAAGAAGATAGTTTTAATTTGTGGGAATGTAGTTATAAGCTGACCCTGTAATAAAATGCCCTTCTGGTTTCGGGAGAACGATATCTAACCTAGGTGCGAATTTCTCAATGGTCTCTGGATTATTTCCTAATCGGCTTTTTTCATTCGTTTTTTCGGTTTATAATTTCTGTATAATAAACAACAATGTAATAACCAATGTAATAATAAATTTATAATTTCTGTAATTAATAATTATGCAATATTAAATGTAATAAATTTAATTATAAATGTAATAATTATGTAAAAAATAATAGAATCTGTATGTTTAGAACAGGAAGATAGTTTTAAAAATTTGTGCGAATGTACTTAATGAAAATGCCCCTCCTGTCTCGAGAGAATGGAATCTAACCTAGGTGCGAATTTCTTAACGGTCGATCCCTGAACTGATTTTCCCTCTTGTTTTGGTTCATTTGTGTTTCTGTATCCACCCGAGGAGGATGCCAGTGGGCGTCGAAACTGTCGTGGAAATAAACTCTGTCTATTAGAGTGGGTTTTTATTTTCATATTTTGACCTTCACGTAGAAAAAAGTGAAGTTTTTGCATTTATTAATGGAAAAAGTCGATGTTTTCCATGTTTTAAGATCCAACTTTTAGACAATCTTTAATGTAGCCCTAAAATATTATAAAAGTGAATGAAATTCATGAAATGATATATACACCAACATTAAATTCTGCAAATTTTAGCTTAAAATTCGCATCATTTAGCCTATTTTTAGATTTAGAAATGAAAATGGGACTATAAATTACGATCTATACGGTTGAATTTTTTTCAAAATATTTAACTGGAATTAGTAATTTTTGGCTATAATATGCATTAGTTTATGGTTTTGTACAATATATATCGAAAACTAGAGAAAAATCGTCAAAAAATTTCACTAAAATTCGTTCCTAATGAAATGAAAATTTTGTACCAAAAAGTGTTCTTCTCCGTGTTTTGAGCACTTTTTGTGAGTTTTTCTTATGACGAAACCTAAACTTATCTTTTTCGATATTTTTCAATCCTATTAGCAACAATTGATAAAAAACTGCTTTATCTTACTGTTTTGAAGAATATAATGCCAAAATAATTAAAAAATCGACATAAAATTTCAATGAAATGTCGATCATAGTAAGGCAAAAAATTGATGGAAAAAGTAAAAGTCGATTTTTTCCATGTTTTCAGATCCAATTTTTAGACAAGCTTTAATGTAGCCCTAAAATATTGTAAAACTGAATGAAATTCATAAAATGATACATATATACCAACATTAAATACTATGCAAATTTTAGCTAAAAAACCGCATCATTTAGAAATGAAAATGGGACCATAAATTAGGATCTATACGGTTGAATTTTTTTCAAAATATTTAACTGGAATTACTAATTTTTGGCTATAATATGCTTTAGTTTATGGTTTTGTAAATATATATCGAAAACTAGACAAAAGTCGTCAAAAAATTTCATTAAAATTAATTTCTATTGAAATGAAAATTTTGTACCAAAAAGTGATTTTCTCTGTGTTTTGAGCACTTTTTGATAAAACTTGAACTTATCTCTTTCAATATTTTTCATTTGAATAAGAAACTATTAATAAAAAACTGCTTTATCTTACTGTTTTCAACAATATAATGCCAAAGTAATTCAAAAATCGACGTAAAATTTCACTGAAATGTCGATCATAGTAAGGCAAAAAATTAATGGAAAAAGTCGATTTTTTCCATGTTTTAAGATCCAACTTTTAGACAATCTTTAATGTAGCCCTAAAATATTGTAAAAGTGAATGAAATTCATGAAATGATATATACACCAACATTAAATACTGCAAATTTTAGCTTAAAATTCGCATCATTTAGCCTATTTTTAGATTTAGAAATGAAAATGGGACTATAAATTACGATCTATACGGTTGAATTTTTTTCAAAATATTTAACTGGAATTAGTAATTTTTGGCTATAATATGCCTTAGTTTATGGTTTTGTACAATATATATCGAAAACTAGAGAAAAATCGTCAAAAAATTTCACTAAAATTCGTTCCTAATAAAATGAAAATTTTGTACCAAAAAGTGTTCTTCTCCGTGTTTTTAGCACTTTTTGTGAGTTTTTCTTATGATAAAACTTGAACTTATCTTTTTCAATATTTTTCATTCGAATAAGAAACTATTGATAAAAAACTGCTTTATCTTACTGTTTTCAACAATATAATGCCAAAGAAATTCAAAAATCGACGTAAAATTTCACTGAAATGTCGATCATAGTAAGGCAAAAAATTAATGGAAAAAGTCGATTTTTTCCATGTTTTAAGATCCAATTTTTAGACAATCTTTAATGTAGACCTAAAATTTTGTAAAAGTGAATGAAATTCTTGAAATGATATATACCAACATTAAATACTATGGAAATTTTAGCTTAAAAATCGCATCATTTAGCCTATTTTTAGATTTAGAAATGAAAATGGGACTATAAATTACGATCTATACGGTTGAATTTATTTCAAAATATTTAACTGGAATTAGTAATTTTTGGCTATAATATGCCTTAGTTTATGGTTTTGTACAATATATATCGAAAACTAGACAAAAATCGTCAAAAACGTCACTAAAATTCGTTCCTAATGAAATGAAAATTTTGTACCAAAAAGTGTTCTTCTCCGTGTTTTGAGCACTTTTTGTGCATTTTACTTATGATGAAACATGAACTTATCTTTTTCAATATTTTTCAATCCTATTAGCAACAATTGATAAAAAACTGCTTTATCTTACTGTTTTCAACAATATAATGCCAAAATAATTCAAAAATCGACATAAAATTTCAATGAAATGTCGATCATAGTAAGGCAAAAAATTGATGGAAAAAGTAAAAGTCGATTTTTTCCATGTTTTCAGATCCAATTTTTAGACAAGCTTTAATGTAGCCCTAAAATATTGTAAAACTGAATGAAATTCATAAAATGATACATATATACCAACATTAAATACTATGCAAATTTTAGCTAAAAAACCGCATCATTTAGAAATGAAAATGGGACCATAAATTAGGATCTATACGGTTGAATTTTTTTCAAAATATTTAACTGGAATTACTAATTTTTGGCTATAATATGCTTTAGTTTATGGTTTTGTAAAATATATATCGAAAACTAGACAAAAGTCGTCAAAAAATTTAATTAAAATTAATTTCTATTGAAATGAAAATTTTGTACCAAAAAGTGATTTTCTCTGTGTTTTGAGCACTTTTTGATAAAACTTGAACTTATCTCTTTCAATATTTTTCATTTGAATAAGAAACTATTAATAAAAAACTGCTTTATCTTACTGTTTTCAACAATATAATGCCAAAGTAATTCAAAAATCGACGTAAAATTTCACTGAAATGTCGATCATAGTAAGGCAAAAAATTAATGGAAAAATATGAAAATAAAAACCCACTCTAATAGACAGAGTTTATTTCCACGACAGTTTCGACGCCCACTGGCATCCTCCTCGGGTGGATACAGAAACACAAATGAACCAAAACAAGAGGGAAAAACAGTTCAGGGATCGACCGTTAAGAAATTCGCACCTAGGTTAGATTCCATTCTCTCGAGACAGGAGGGGCATTTTCATTAAGTACATTCGCACAAATTTTTAAAACTATCTTCCTGTTCTAAACATACAGATTCTATTATTTTTTACATAATTATTACATTTATAATTAAATTTATTACATTTAATATTGCATAACTATTAATTACAGAAATTATAAATTTATTATTACATTGGTTATTACATTGTTGTTTATTATACAGAAATTATAAACCGAAAAAACGAATGAAAAAAGCCGATTAGGAAATAATCCAGAGACCATTGAGAAATTCGCACCTCGGTTAGATTAGGGTAAAGGTAATAATAATAAATGTAAAAAAATGTAAATGTAATAATAAATGCAGTAATTATGTAAAAATATTAGAATCTGTATGTATAGAACAAGAAGATAGTTTTAATTTGTGGGAATGTAGTTATAAGCTGACCCTGTAATAAAATGCCCTTCTGGTTTCGGGAGAACGATATCTAACCTAGGTGCGAATTTCTCAATGGTCTCTGGATTATTTCCTAATCGGCTTTTTTCATTCGTTTTTTCGGTTTATAATTTCTGTATAATAAACAACAATGTAATAACCAATGTAATAATAAATTTATAATTTCTGTAATTAATAATTATGCAATATTAAATGTAATAAATTTAATTATAAATGTAATAATTATGTAAAAAATAATAGAATCTGTATGTTTAGAACAGGAAGATAGTTTTAAAAATTTGTGCGAATGTACTTAATGAAAATGCCCCTCCTGTCTCGAGAGAATGGAATCTAACCTAGGTGCGAATTTCTTAACGGTCGATCCCTGAACTGATTTTCCCTCTTGTTTTGGTTCATTTGTGTTTCTGTATCCACCCGAGGAGGATGCCAGTGGGCGTCGAAACTGTCGTGGAAATAAACTCTGTCTATTAGAGTGGGTTTTTATTTTCATATTTTGACCTTCACGTAGAAAAAAGTGAAGTTTTTTGCATTTATTAATGGAAAAAGTCGATGTTTTCCATGTTTTAAGATCCAACTTTTAGACAATCTTTAATGTAGCCCTAAAATATTATAAAAGTGAATGAAATTCATGAAATGATATATACACCAACATTAAATTCTGCAAATTTTAGCTTAAAATTCGCATCATTTAGCCTATTTTTAGATTTAGAAATGAAAATGGGACTATAAATTACGATCTATACGGTTGAATTTTTTTCAAAATATTTAACTGGAATTAGTAATTTTTGGCTATAATATGCATTAGTTTATGGTTTTGTACAATATATATCGAAAACTAGAGAAAAATCGTCAAAAAATTTCACTAAAATTCGTTCCTAATGAAATGAAAATTTTGTACCAAAAAGTGTTCTTCTCCGTGTTTTGAGCACTTTTTGTGAGTTTTTCTTATGACGAAACCTAAACTTATCTTTTTCGATATTTTTCAATCCTATTAGCAACAATTGATAAAAAACTGCTTTATCTTACTGTTTTGAAGAATATAATGCCAAAATAATTAAAAAATCGACATAAAATTTCAATGAAATGTCGATCATAGTAAGGCAAAAAATTGATGGAAAAAGTAAAAGTCGATTTTTTCCATGTTTTCAGATCCAATTTTTAGACAAGCTTTAATGTAGCCCTAAAATATTGTAAAACTGAATGAAATTCATAAAATGATACATATATACCAACATTAAATACTATGCAAATTTTAGCTAAAAAACCGCATCATTTAGAAATGAAAATGGGACCATAAATTAGGATCTATACGGTTGAATTTTTTTCAAAATATTTAACTGGAATTACTAATTTTTGGCTATAATATGCTTTAGTTTATGGTTTTGTAAAATATATATCGAAAACTAGACAAAAGTCGTCAAAAAATTTAATTAAAATTAATTTCTATTGAAATGAAAATTTTGTACCAAAAAGTGATTTTCTCTGTGTTTTGAGCACTTTTTGATAAAACTTGAACTTATCTCTTTCAATATTTTTCATTTGAATAAGAAACTATTAATAAAAAACTGCTTTATCTTACTGTTTTCAACAATATAATGCCAAAGTAATTCAAAAATCGACGTAAAATTTCACTGAAATGTCGATCATAGTAAGGCAAAAAATTAATGGAAAAATATGAAAATAAAAACCCACTCTAATAGACAGAGTTTATTTCCACGACAGTTTCGACGCCCACTGGCATCCTCCTCGGGTGGATACAGAAACACAAATGAACCAAAACAAGAGGGAAAAACAGTTCAGGGATCGACCGTTAAGAAATTCGCACCTAGGTTAGATTCCATTCTCTCGAGACAGGAGGGGCATTTTCATTAAGTACATTCGCACAAATTTTTAAAACTATTCCTGTTCTAAACATACAGATTCTATTATTTTTTACATAATTATTACATTTATAATTAAATTTATTACATTTAATATTGCATAACTATTAATTACAGAAATTATAAATTTATTATTACATTGGTTATTACATTGTTGTTTATTATACAGAAATTATAAACCGAAAAAACGAATGAAAAAAGCCGATTAGGAAATAATCCAGAGACCATTGAGAAATTCGCACCTCGGTTAGATTAGGGTAAAGGTAATAATAATAAATGTAAAAAAATGTAAATGTAATAATAAATGCAGTAATTATGTAAAAATATTAGAATCTGTATGTATAGAACAAGAAGATAGTTTTAATTTGTGGGAATGTAGTTATAAGCTGACCCTGTAAAAAATGCCCTTCTGGTTTCGGGAGAACGATATCTAACCTAGGTGCGAATTTCTCAATGGTCTCTGGATTATTTCCTAATCGGCTTTTTTCATTCGTTTTTTCGGTTTATAATTTCTGTATAATAAACAACAATGTAATAACCAATGTAATAATAAATTTATAATTTCTGTAATTAATAATTATGCAATATTAAATGTAATAAATTTAATTATAAATGTAATAATTATGTAAAAAATAATAGAATCTGTATGTTTAGAACAGGAAGATAGTTTTAAAAATTTGTGCGAATGTACTTAATGAAAATGCCCCTCCTGTCTCGAGAGAATGGAATCTAACCTAGGTGCGAATTTCTTAACGGTCGATCCCTGAACTGATTTTCCCTCTTGTTTTGGTTCATTTGTGTTTCTGTATCCACCCGAGGAGGATGCCAGTGGGCGTCGAAACTGTCGTGGAAATAAACTCTGTCTATTAGAGTGGGTTTTTATTTTCATATTTTGACCTTCACGTAGAAAAAAGTGAAGTTTTTTGCATTTATTAATGGAAAAAGTCGATGTTTTCCATGTTTTAAGATCCAACTTTTAGACAATCTTTAATGTAGCCCTAAAATATTATAAAAGTGAATGAAATTCATGAAATGATATATACACCAACATTAAATTCTGCAAATTTTAGCTTAAAATTCGCATCATTTAGCCTATTTTTAGATTTAGAAATGAAAATGGGACTATAAATTACGATCTATACGGTTGAATTTTTTTCAAAATATTTAACTGGAATTAGTAATTTTTGGCTATAATATGCATTAGTTTATGGTTTTGTACAATATATATCGAAAACTAGAGAAAAATCGTCAAAAAATTTCACTAAAATTCGTTCCTAATGAAATGAAAATTTTGTACCAAAAAGTGTTCTTCTCCGTGTTTTGAGCACTTTTTGTGAGTTTTTCTTATGACGAAACCTAAACTTATCTTTTTCGATATTTTTCAATCCTATTAGCAACAATTGATAAAAAACTGCTTTATCTTACTGTTTTGAAGAATATAATGCCAAAATAATTAAAAAATCGACATAAAATTTCAATGAAATGTCGATCATAGTAAGGCAAAAAATTGATGGAAAAAGTAAAAGTCGATTTTTTCCATGTTTTCAGATCCAATTTTAGACAAGCTTTAATGTAGCCCTAAAATATTGTAAAACTGAATGAAATTCATAAAATGATACATATATACCAACATTAAATACTATGCAAATTTTAGCTAAAAAACCGCATCATTTAGAAATGAAAATGGGACCATAAATTAGGATCTATACGGTTGAATTTTTTTCAAAATATTTAACTGGAATTACTAATTTTTGGCTATAATATGCTTTAGTTTATGGTTTTGTAAAATATATATCGAAAACTAGACAAAAGTCGTCAAAAAATTTAATTAAAATTAATTTCTATTGAAATGAAAATTTTGTACCAAAAAGTGATTTTCTCTGTGTTTTGAGCACTTTTTGATAAAACTTGAACTTATCTCTTTCAATATTTTTCATTTGAATAAGAAACTATTAATAAAAAACTGCTTTATCTTACTGTTTTCAACAATATAATGCCAAAGTAATTCAAAAATCGACGTAAAATTTCACTGAAATGTCGATCATAGTAAGGCAAAAAATTAATGGAAAAATATGAAAATAAAAACCCACTCTAATAGACAGAGTTTATTTCCACGACAGTTTCGACGCCCACTGGCATCCTCCTCGGGTGGATACAGAAACACAAATGAACCAAAACAAGAGGGAAAAACAGTTCAGGGATCGACCGTTAAGAAATTCGCACCTAGGTTAGATTCCATTCTCTCGAGACAGGAGGGGCATTTTCATTAAGTACATTCGCACAAATTTTTAAAACTATCTTCCTGTTCTAAACATACAGATTCTATTATTTTTTACATAATTATTACATTTATAATTAAATTTATTACATTTAATATTGCATAACTATTAATTACAGAAATTATAAATTTATTATTACATTGGTTATTACATTGTTGTTTATTATACAGAAATTATAAACCGAAAAAACGAATGAAAAAAGCCGATTAGGAAATAATCCAGAGACCATTGAGAAATTCGCACCTCGGTTAGATTAGGGTAAAGGTAATAATAAATGTAAAAAAATGTAAATGTAATAATAAATGCAGTAATTATGTAAAAATATTAGAATCTGTATGTATAGAACAAGAAGATAGTTTTAATTTGTGGGAATGTAGTTATAAGCTGACCCTGTAATAAAATGCCCTTCTGGTTTCGGGAGAACGATATCTAACCTAGGTGCGAATTTCTCAATGGTCTCTGGATTATTTCCTAATCGGCTTTTTTCATTCGTTTTTTCGGTTTATAATTTCTGTATAATAAACAACAATGTAATAACCAATGTAATAATAAATTTATAATTTCTGTAATTAATAATTATGCAATATTAAATGTAATAAATTTAATTATAAATGTAATAATTATGTAAAAAATAATAGAATCTGTATGTTTAGAACAGGAAGATAGTTTTAAAAATTTGTGCGAATGTACTTAATGAAAATGCCCCTCCTGTCTCGAGAGAATGGAATCTAACCTAGGTGCGAATTTCTTAACGGTCGATCCCTGAACTGATTTTCCCTCTTGTTTTGGTTCATTTGTGTTTCTGTATCCACCCGAGGAGGATGCCAGTGGGCGTCGAAACTGTCGTGGAAATAAACTCTGTCTATTAGAGTGGGTTTTTATTTTCATATTTTGACCTTCACGTAGAAAAAAGTGAAGTTTTTTGCATTTATTAATGGAAAAAGTCGATGTTTTCCATGTTTTAAGATCCAACTTTTAGACAATCTTTAATGTAGCCCTAAAATATTATAAAAGTGAATGAAATTCATGAAATGATATATACACCAACATTAAATTCTGCAAATTTTAGCTTAAAATTCGCATCATTTAGCCTATTTTTAGATTTAGAAATGAAAATGGGACTATAAATTACGATCTATACGGTTGAATTTTTTTCAAAATATTTAACTGGAATTAGTAATTTTTGGCTATAATATGCATTAGTTTATGGTTTTGTACAATATATATCGAAAACTAGAGAAAAATCGTCAAAAAATTTCACTAAAATTCGTTCCTAATGAAATGAAAATTTTGTACCAAAAAGTGTTCTTCTCCGTGTTTTGAGCACTTTTTGTGAGTTTTTCTTATGACGAAACCTAAACTTATCTTTTTCGATATTTTTCAATCCTATTAGCAACAATTGATAAAAAACTGCTTTATCTTACTGTTTTGAAGAATATAATGCCAAAATAATTAAAAAATCGACATAAAATTTCAATGAAATGTCGATCATAGTAAGGCAAAAAATTGATGGAAAAAGTAAAAGTCGATTTTTTCCATGTTTTCAGATCCAATTTTTAGACAAGCTTTAATGTAGCCCTAAAATATTGTAAAACTGAATGAAATTCATAAAATGATACATATATACCAACATTAAATACTATGCAAATTTTAGCTAAAAAACCGCATCATTTAGAAATGAAAATGGGACCATAAATTAGGATCTATACGGTTGAATTTTTTTCAAAATATTTAACTGGAATTACTAATTTTTGGCTATAATATGCTTTAGTTTATGGTTTTGTAAAATATATATCGAAAACTAGACAAAAGTCGTCAAAAAATTTCATTAAAATTAATTTCTATTGAAATGAAAATTTTGTACCAAAAAGTGATTTTCTCTGTGTTTTGAGCACTTTTTGATAAAACTTGAACTTATCTCTTTCAATATTTTTCATTTGAATAAGAAACATTAATAAAAAACTGCTTTATCTTACTGTTTTCAACAATATAATGCCAAAGTAATTCAAAAATCGACGTAAAATTTCACTGAAATGTCGATCATAGTAAGGCAAAAAATTAATGGAAAAAGTCGATTTTTTCCATGTTTTAAGATCCAACTTTTAGACAATCTTTAATGTAGCCCTAAAATATTGTAAAAGTGAATGAAATTCATGAAATGATATATACACCAACATTAAATACTGCAAATTTTAGCTTAAAATTCGCATCATTTAGCCTATTTTTAGATTTAGAAATGAAAATGGGACTATAAATTACGATCTATACGGTTGAATTTTTTTCAAAATATTTAACTGGAATTAGTAATTTTTGGCTATAATATGCCTTAGTTTATGGTTTTGTACAATATATATCGAAAACTAGAGAAAAATCGTCAAAAAATTTCACTAAAATTCGTTCCTAATAAAATGAAAATTTTGTACCAAAAAGTGTTCTTCTCCGTGTTTTTAGCACTTTTTGTGAGTTTTTCTTATGATAAAACTTGAACTTATCTTTTTCAATATTTTTCATTCGAATAAGAAACTATTGATAAAAAACTGCTTTATCTTACTGTTTTCAACAATATAATGCCAAAGAAATTCAAAAATCGACGTAAAATTTCACTGAAATGTCGATCATAGTAAGGCAAAAAATTAATGGAAAAAGTCGATTTTTTCCATGTTTTAAGATCCAATTTTTAGACAATCTTTAATGTAGACCTAAAATTTTGTAAAAGTGAATGAAATTCTTGAAATGATATATACCAACATTAAATACTATGGAAATTTTAGCTTAAAAATCGCATCATTTAGCCTATTTTTAGATTTAGAAATGAAAATGGGACTATAAATTACGATCTATACGGTTGAATTTATTTCAAAATATTTAACTGGAATTAGTAATTTTTGGCTATAATATGCCTTAGTTTATGGTTTTGTACAATATATATCGAAAACTAGACAAAAATCGTCAAAAACGTCACTAAAATTCGTTCCTAATGAAATGAAAATTTTGTACCAAAAAGTGTTCTTCTCCGTGTTTTGAGCACTTTTTGTGCATTTTACTTATGATGAAACATGAACTTATCTTTTTCAATATTTTTCAATCCTATTAGCAACAATTGATAAAAAACTGCTTTATCTTACTGTTTTCAACAATATAATGCCAAAATAATTCAAAAATCGACATAAAATTTCAATGAAATGTCGATCATAGTAAGGCAAAAAATTGATGGAAAAAGTAAAAGTCGATTTTTTCCATGTTTTCAGATCCAATTTTTAGACAAGCTTTAATGTAGCCCTAAAATATTGTAAAACTGAATGAAATTCATAAAATGATACATATATACCAACATTAAATACTATGCAAATTTTAGCTAAAAAACCGCATCATTTAGAAATGAAAATGGGACCATAAATTAGGATCTATACGGTTGAATTTTTTTCAAAATATTTAACTGGAATTACTAATTTTTGGCTATAATATGCTTTAGTTTATGGTTTTGTAAAATATATATCGAAAACTAGACAAAAGTCGTCAAAAAATTTAATTAAAATTAATTTCTATTGAAATGAAAATTTTGTACCAAAAAGTGATTTTCTCTGTGTTTTGAGCACTTTTTGATAAAACTTGAACTTATCTCTTTCAATATTTTTCATTTGAATAAGAAACTATTAAAAAAAACTGCTTTATCTTACTGTTTTCAACAATATAATGCCAAAGTAATTCAAAAATCGACGTAAAATTTCACTGAAATGTCGATCATAGTAAGGCAAAAAATTAATGGAAAAATATGAAAATAAAAACCCACTCTAATAGACAGAGTTTATTTCCACGACAGTTTCGACGCCCACTGGCATCCTCCTCGGGTGGATACAGAAACACAAATGAACCAAAACAAGAGGGAAAAACAGTTCAGGGATCGACCGTTAAGAAATTCGCACCTAGGTTAGATTCCATTCTCTCGAGACAGGAGGGGCATTTTCATTAAGTACATTCGCACAAATTTTTAAAACTATCTTCCTGTTCTAAACATACAGATTCTATTATTTTTTACATAATTATTACATTTATAATTAAATTTATTACATTTAATATTGCATAACTATTAATTACAGAAATTATAAATTTATTATTACATTGGTTATTACATTGTTGTTTATTATACAGAAATTATAAACCGAAAAAACGAATGAAAAAAGCCGATTAGGAAATAATCCAGAGACCATTGAGAAATTCGCACCTCGGTTAGATTAGGGTAAAGGTAATAATAATAAATGTAAAAAAATGTAAATGTAATAATAAATGCAGTAATTATGTAAAAATATTAGAATCTGTATGTATAGAACAAGAAGATAGTTTTAATTTGTGGGAATGTAGTTATAAGCTGACCCTGTAATAAAATGCCCTTCTGGTTTCGGGAGAACGATATCTAACCTAGGTGCGAATTTCTCAATGGTCTCTGGATTATTTCCTAATCGGCTTTTTTCATTCGTTTTTTCGGTTTATAATTTCTGTATAATAAACAACAATGTAATAACCAATGTAATAATAAATTTATAATTTCTGTAATTAATAATTATGCAATATTAAATGTAATAAATTTAATTATAAATGTAATAATTATGTAAAAAATAATAGAATCTGTATGTTTAGAACAGGAAGATAGTTTTAAAAATTTGTGCGAATGTACTTAATGAAAATGCCCCTCCTGTCTCGAGAGAATGGAATCTAACCTAGGTGCGAATTTCTTAACGGTCGATCCCTGAACTGATTTTCCCTCTTGTTTTGGTTCATTTGTGTTTCTGTATCCACCCGAGGAGGATGCCAGTGGGCGTCGAAACTGTCGTGGAAATAAACTCTGTCTATTAGAGTGGGTTTTTATTTTCATATTTTGACCTTCACGTAGAAAAAAGTGAAGTTTTTTGCATTTATTAATGGAAAAAGTCGATGTTTTCCATGTTTTAAGATCCAACTTTTAGACAATCTTTAATGTAGCCCTAAAATATTATAAAAGTGAATGAAATTCATGAAATGATATATACACCAACATTAAATTCTGCAAATTTTAGCTTAAAATTCGCATCATTTAGCCTATTTTTAGATTTAGAAATGAAAATGGGACTATAAATTACGATCTATACGGTTGAATTTTTTTCAAAATATTTAACTGGAATTAGTAATTTTTGGCTATAATATGCATTAGTTTATGGTTTTGTACAATATATATCGAAAACTAGAGAAAAATCGTCAAAAAATTTCACTAAAATTCGTTCCTAATGAAATGAAAATTTTGTACCAAAAAGTGTTCTTCTCCGTGTTTTGAGCACTTTTTGTGAGTTTTTCTTATGACGAAACCTAAACTTATCTTTTTCGATATTTTTCAATCCTATTAGCAACAATTGATAAAAAACTGCTTTATCTTACTGTTTTGAAGAATATAATGCCAAAATAATTAAAAAATCGACATAAAATTTCAATGAAATGTCGATCATAGTAAGGCAAAAAATTGATGGAAAAAGTAAAAGTCGATTTTTTCCATGTTTTCAGATCCAATTTTTAGACAAGCTTTAATGTAGCCCTAAAATATTGTAAAACTGAATGAAATTCATAAAATGATACATATATACCAACATTAAATACTATGCAAATTTTAGCTAAAAAACCGCATCATTTAGAAATGAAAATGGGACCATAAATTAGGATCTATACGGTTGAATTTTTTTCAAAATATTTAACTGGAATTACTAATTTTTGGCTATAATATGCTTTAGTTTATGGTTTTGTAAAATATATATCGAAAACTAGACAAAAGTCGTCAAAAAATTTCATTAAAATTAATTTCTATTGAAATGAAAATTTTGTACCAAAAAGTGATTTTCTCTGTGTTTTGAGCACTTTTTGATAAAACTTGAACTTATCTCTTTCAATATTTTTCATTTGAATAAGAAACTATTAATAAAAAACTGCTTTATCTTACTGTTTTCAACAATATAATGCCAAAGTAATTCAAAAATCGACGTAAAATTTCACTGAAATGTCGATCATAGTAAGGCAAAAAATTAATGGAAAAATATGAAAATAAAAACCCACTCTAATAGACAGAGTTTATTTCCACGACAGTTTCGACGCCCACTGGCATCCTCCTCGGGTGGATACAGAAACACAAATGAACCAAAACAAGAGGGAAAAACAGTTCAGGGATCGACCGTTAAGAAATTCGCACCTAGGTTAGATTCCATTCTCTCGAGACAGGAGGGGCATTTTCATTAAGTACATTCGCACAAATTTTTAAAACTATCTTCCTGTTCTAAACATACAGATTCTATTATTTTTTACATAATTATTACATTTATAATTAAATTTATTACATTTAATATTGCATAACTATTAATTACAGAAATTATAAATTTATTATTACATTGGTTATTACATTGTTGTTTATTATACAGAAATTATAAACCGAAAAAACGAATGAAAAAAGCCGATTAGGAAATAATCCAGAGACCATTGAGAAATTCGCACCTCGGTTAGATTAGGGTAAAGGTAATAATAATAAATGTAAAAAAATGTAAATGTAATAATAAATGCAGTAATTATGTAAAAATATTAGAATCTGTATGTATAGAACAAGAAGATAGTTTTAATTTGTGGGAATGTAGTTATAAGCTGACCCTGTAATAAAATGCCCTTCTGGTTTCGGGAGAACGATATCTAACCTAGGTGCGAATTTCTCAATGGTCTCTGGATTATTTCCTAATCGGCTTTTTTCATTCGTTTTTTCGGTTTATAATTTCTGTATAATAAACAACAATGTAATAACCAATGTAATAATAAATTTATAATTTCTGTAATTAATAATTATGCAATATTAAATGTAATAAATTTAATTATAAATGTAATAATTATGTAAAAAATAATAGAATCTGTATGTTTAGAACAGGAAGATAGTTTTAAAAATTTGTGCGAATGTACTTAATGAAAATGCCCCTCCTGTCTCGAGAGAATGGAATCTAACCTAGGTGCGAATTTCTTAACGGTCGATCCCTGAACTGATTTTCCCTCTTGTTTTGGTTCATTTGTGTTTCTGTATCCACCCGAGGAGGATGCCAGTGGGCGTCGAAACTGTCGTGGAAATAAACTCTGTCTATTAGAGTGGGTTTTTATTTTCATATTTTGACCTTCACGTAGAAAAAAGTGAAGTTTTTTGCATTTATTAATGGAAAAAGTCGATGTTTTCCATGTTTTAAGATCCAACTTTTAGACAATCTTTAATGTAGCCCTAAAATATTATAAAAGTGAATGAAATTCATGAAATGATATATACACCAACATTAAATTCTGCAAATTTTAGCTTAAAATTCGCATCATTTAGCCTATTTTTAGATTTAGAAATGAAAATGGGACTATAAATTACGATCTATACGGTTGAATTTTTTTCAAAATATTTAACTGGAATTAGTAATTTTTGGCTATAATATGCATTAGTTTATGGTTTTGTACAATATATATCGAAAACTAGAGAAAAATCGTCAAAAAATTTCACTAAAATTCGTTCCTAATGAAATGAAAATTTTGTACCAAAAAGTGTTCTTCTCCGTGTTTTGAGCACTTTTTGTGAGTTTTTCTTATGACGAAACCTAAACTTATCTTTTTCGATATTTTTCAATCCTATTAGCAACAATTGATAAAAAACTGCTTTATCTTACTGTTTTGAAGAATATAATGCCAAAATAATTAAAAAATCGACATAAAATTTCAATGAAATGTCGATCATAGTAAGGCAAAAAATTGATGGAAAAAGTAAAAGTCGATTTTTTCCATGTTTTCAGATCCAATTTTTAGACAAGCTTTAATGTAGCCCTAAAATATTGTAAAACTGAATGAAATTCATAAAATGATACATATATACCAACATTAAATACTATGCAAATTTTAGCTAAAAAACCGCATCATTTAGAAATGAAAATGGGACCATAAATTAGGATCTATACGGTTGAATTTTTTTCAAAATATTTAACTGGAATTACTAATTTTTGGCTATAATATGCTTTAGTTTATGGTTTTGTAAAATATATATCGAAAACTAGACAAAAGTCGTCAAAAAATTTCATTAAAATTAATTTCTATTGAAATGAAAATTTTGTACCAAAAAGTGATTTTCTCTGTGTTTTGAGCACTTTTTGATAAAACTTGAACTTATCTCTTTCAATATTTTTCATTTGAATAAGAAACTATTAATAAAAAACTGCTTTATCTTACTGTTTTCAACAATATAATGCCAAAGTAATTCAAAAATCGACGTAAAATTTCACTGAAATGTCGATCATAGTAAGGCAAAAAATTAATGGAAAAATATGAAAATAAAAACCCACTCTAATAGACAGAGTTTATTTCCACGACAGTTTCGACGCCCACTGGCATCCTCCTCGGGTGGATACAGAAACACAAATGAACCAAAACAAGAGGGAAAAACAGTTCAGGGATCGACCGTTAAGAAATTCGCACCTAGGTTAGATTCCATTCTCTCGAGACAGGAGGGGCATTTTCATTAAGTACATTCGCACAAATTTTTAAAACTATCTTCCTGTTCTAAACATACAGATTCTATTATTTTTTACATAATTATTACATTTATAATTAAATTTATTACATTTAATATTGCATAACTATTAATTACAGAAATTATAAATTTATTATTACATTGGTTATTACATTGTTGTTTATTATACAGAAATTATAAACCGAAAAAACGAATGAAAAAAGCCGATTAGGAAATAATCCAGAGACCATTGAGAAATTCGCACCTCGGTTAGATTAGGGTAAAGGTAATAATAATAAATGTAAAAAAATGTAAATGTAATAATAAATGCAGTAATTATGTAAAAATATTAGAATCTGTATGTATAGAACAAGAAGATAGTTTTAATTTGTGGGAATGTAGTTATAAGCTGACCCTGTAATAAAATGCCCTTCTGGTTTCGGGAGAACGATATCTAACCTAGGTGCGAATTTCTCAATGGTCTCTGGATTATTTCCTAATCGGCTTTTTTCATTCGTTTTTTCGGTTTATAATTTCTGTATAATAAACAACAATGTAATAACCAATGTAATAATAAATTTATAATTTCTGTAATTAATAATTATGCAATATTAAATGTAATAAATTTAATTATAAATGTAATAATTATGTAAAAAATAATAGAATCTGTATGTTTAGAACAGGAAGATAGTTTTAAAAATTTGTGCGAATGTACTTAATGAAAATGCCCCTCCTGTCTCGAGAGAATGGAATCTAACCTAGGTGCGAATTTCTTAACGGTCGATCCCTGAACTGATTTTCCCTCTTGTTTTGGTTCATTTGTGTTTCTGTATCCACCCGAGGAGGATGCCAGTGGGCGTCGAAACTGTCGTGGAAATAAACTCTGTCTATTAGAGTGGGTTTTTATTTTCATATTTTGACCTTCACGTAGAAAAAAGTGAAGTTTTTTGCATTTATTAATGGAAAAAGTCGATGTTTTCCATGTTTTAAGATCCAACTTTTAGACAATCTTTAATGTAGCCCTAAAATATTATAAAAGTGAATGAAATTCATGAAATGATATATACACCAACATTAAATTCTGCAAATTTTAGCTTAAAATTCGCATCATTTAGCCTATTTTTAGATTTAGAAATGAAAATGGGACTATAAATTACGATCTATACGGTTGAATTTTTTTCAAAATATTTAACTGGAATTAGTAATTTTTGGCTATAATATGCATTAGTTTATGGTTTTGTACAATATATATCGAAAACTAGAGAAAAATCGTCAAAAAATTTCACTAAAATTCGTTCCTAATGAAATGAAAATTTTGTACCAAAAAGTGTTCTTCTCCGTGTTTTGAGCACTTTTTGTGAGTTTTTCTTATGACGAAACCTAAACTTATCTTTTTCGATATTTTTCAATCCTATTAGCAACAATTGATAAAAAACTGCTTTATCTTACTGTTTTGAAGAATATAATGCCAAAATAATTAAAAAATCGACATAAAATTTCAATGAAATGTCGATCATAGTAAGGCAAAAAATTGATGGAAAAAGTAAAAGTCGATTTTTTCCATGTTTTCAGATCCAATTTTTAGACAAGCTTTAATGTAGCCCTAAAATATTGTAAAACTGAATGAAATTCATAAAATGATACATATATACCAACATTAAATACTATGCAAATTTTAGCTAAAAAACCGCATCATTTAGAAATGAAAATGGGACCATAAATTAGGATCTATACGGTTGAATTTTTTTCAAAATATTTAACTGGAATTACTAATTTTTGGCTATAATATGCTTTAGTTTATGGTTTTGTAAAATATATATCGAAAACTAGACAAAAGTCGTCAAAAAATTTCATTAAAATTAATTTCTATTGAAATGAAAATTTTGTACCAAAAAGTGATTTTCTCTGTGTTTTGAGCACTTTTTGATAAAACTTGAACTTATCTCTTTCAATATTTTTCATTTGAATAAGAAACTATTAATAAAAAACTGCTTTATCTTACTGTTTTCAACAATATAATGCCAAAGTAATTCAAAAATCGACGTAAAATTTCACTGAAATGTCGATCATAGTAAGGCAAAAAATTAATGGAAAAAGTCGATTTTTTCCATGTTTTAAGATCCAACTTTTAGACAATCTTTAATGTAGCCCTAAAATATTGTAAAAGTGAATGAAATTCATGAAATGATATATACACCAACATTAAATACTGCAAATTTTAGCTTAAAATTCGCATCATTTAGCCTATTTTTAGATTTAGAAATGAAAATGGGACTATAAATTACGATCTATACGGTTGAATTTTTTTCAAAATATTTAACTGGAATTAGTAATTTTTGGCTATAATATGCCTTAGTTTATGGTTTTGTACAATATATATCGAAAACTAGAGAAAAATCGTCAAAAAATTTCACTAAAATTCGTTCCTAATAAAATGAAAATTTTGTACCAAAAAGTGTTCTTCTCCGTGTTTTTAGCACTTTTTGTGAGTTTTTCTTATGATAAAACTTGAACTTATCTTTTTCAATATTTTTCATTCGAATAAGAAACTATTGATAAAAAACTGCTTTATCTTACTGTTTTCAACAATATAATGCCAAAGAAATTCAAAAATCGACGTAAAATTTCACTGAAATGTCGATCATAGTAAGGCAAAAAATTAATGGAAAAAGTCGATTTTTTCCATGTTTTAAGATCCAATTTTTAGACAATCTTTAATGTAGACCTAAAATTTTGTAAAAGTGAATGAAATTCTTGAAATGATATATACCAACATTAAATACTATGGAAATTTTAGCTTAAAAATCGCATCATTTAGCCTATTTTTAGATTTAGAAATGAAAATGGGACTATAAATTACGATCTATACGGTTGAATTTATTTCAAAATATTTAACTGGAATTAGTAATTTTTGGCTATAATATGCCTTAGTTTATGGTTTTGTACAATATATATCGAAAACTAGACAAAAATCGTCAAAAACGTCACTAAAATTCGTTCCTAATGAAATGAAAATTTTGTACCAAAAAGTGTTCTTCTCCGTGTTTTGAGCACTTTTTGTGCATTTTACTTATGATGAAACATGAACTTATCTTTTTCAATATTTTTCAATCCTATTAGCAACAATTGATAAAAAACTGCTTTATCTTACTGTTTTCAACAATATAATGCCAAAATAATTCAAAAATCGACATAAAATTTCAATGAAATGTCGATCATAGTAAGGCAAAAAATTGATGGAAAAAGTAAAAGTCGATTTTTTCCATGTTTTCAGATCCAATTTTTAGACAAGCTTTAATGTAGCCCTAAAATATTGTAAAACTGAATGAAATTCATAAAATGATACATATATACCAACATTAAATACTATGCAAATTTTAGCTAAAAAACCGCATCATTTAGAAATGAAAATGGGACCATAAATTAGGATCTATACGGTTGAATTTTTTTCAAAATATTTAACTGGAATTACTAATTTTTGGCTATAATATGCTTTAGTTTATGGTTTTGTAAAATATATATCGAAAACTAGACAAAAGTCGTCAAAAAATTTAATTAAAATTAATTTCTATTGAAATGAAAATTTTGTACCAAAAAGTGATTTTCTCTGTGTTTTGAGCACTTTTTGATAAAACTTGAACTTATCTCTTTCAATATTTTTCATTTGAATAAGAAACTATTAATAAAAAACTGCTTTATCTTACTGTTTTCAACAATATAATGCCAAAGTAATTCAAAAATCGACGTAAAATTTCACTGAAATGTCGATCATAGTAAGGCAAAAAATTAATGGAAAAATATGAAAATAAAAACCCACTCTAATAGACAGAGTTTATTTCCACGACAGTTTCGACGCCCACTGGCATCCTCCTCGGGTGGATACAGAAACACAAATGAACCAAAACAAGAGGGAAAAACAGTTCAGGGATCGACCGTTAAGAAATTCGCACCTAGGTTAGATTCCATTCTCTCGAGACAGGAGGGGCATTTTCATTAAGTACATTCGCACAAATTTTTAAAACTATCTTCCTGTTCTAAACATACAGATTCTATTATTTTTTACATAATTATTACATTTATAATTAAATTTATTACATTTAATATTGCATAACTATTAATTACAGAAATTATAAATTTATTATTACATTGGTTATTACATTGTTGTTTATTATACAGAAATTATAAACCGAAAAAACGAATGAAAAAAGCCGATTAGGAAATAATCCAGAGACCATTGAGAAATTCGCACCTCGGTTAGATTAGGGTAAAGGTAATAATAATAAATGTAAAAAAATGTAAATGTAATAATAAATGCAGTAATTATGTAAAAATATTAGAATCTGTATGTATAGAACAAGAAGATAGTTTTAATTTGTGGGAATGTAGTTATAAGCTGACCCTGTAATAAAATGCCCTTCTGGTTTCGGGAGAACGATATCTAACCTAGGTGCGAATTTCTCAATGGTCTCTGGATTATTTCCTAATCGGCTTTTTTCATTCGTTTTTTCGGTTTATAATTTCTGTATAATAAACAACAATGTAATAACCAATGTAATAATAAATTTATAATTTCTGTAATTAATAATTATGCAATATTAAATGTAATAAATTTAATTATAAATGTAATAATTATGTAAAAAATAATAGAATCTGTATGTTTAGAACAGGAAGATAGTTTTAAAAATTTGTGCGAATGTACTTAATGAAAATGCCCCTCCTGTCTCGAGAGAATGGAATCTAACCTAGGTGCGAATTTCTTAACGGTCGATCCCTGAACTGATTTTCCCTCTTGTTTTGGTTCATTTGTGTTTCTGTATCCACCCGAGGAGGATGCCAGTGGGCGTCGAAACTGTCGTGGAAATAAACTCTGTCTATTAGAGTGGGTTTTTATTTTCATATTTTGACCTTCACGTAGAAAAAAGTGAAGTTTTTTGCATTTATTAATGGAAAAAGTCGATGTTTTCCATGTTTTAAGATCCAACTTTTAGACAATCTTTAATGTAGCCCTAAAATATTATAAAAGTGAATGAAATTCATGAAATGATATATACACCAACATTAAATTCTGCAAATTTTAGCTTAAAATTCGCATCATTTAGCCTATTTTTAGATTTAGAAATGAAAATGGGACTATAAATTACGATCTATACGGTTGAATTTTTTTCAAAATATTTAACTGGAATTAGTAATTTTTGGCTATAATATGCATTAGTTTATGGTTTTGTACAATATATATCGAAAACTAGAGAAAAATCGTCAAAAAATTTCACTAAAATTCGTTCCTAATGAAATGAAAATTTTGTACCAAAAAGTGTTCTTCTCCGTGTTTTGAGCACTTTTTGTGAGTTTTTCTTATGACGAAACCTAAACTTATCTTTTTCGATATTTTTCAATCCTATTAGCAACAATTGATAAAAAACTGCTTTATCTTACTGTTTTGAAGAATATAATGCCAAAATAATTAAAAAATCGACATAAAATTTCAATGAAATGTCGATCATAGTAAGGCAAAAAATTGATGGAAAAAGTAAAAGTCGATTTTTTCCATGTTTTCAGATCCAATTTTTAGACAAGCTTTAATGTAGCCCTAAAATATTGTAAAACTGAATGAAATTCATAAAATGATACATATATACCAACATTAAATACTATGCAAATTTTAGCTAAAAAACCGCATCATTTAGAAATGAAAATGGGACCATAAATTAGGATCTATACGGTTGAATTTTTTTCAAAATATTTAACTGGAATTACTAATTTTTGGCTATAATATGCTTTAGTTTATGGTTTTGTAAAATATATATCGAAAACTAGACAAAAGTCGTCAAAAAATTTCATTAAAATTAATTTCTATTGAAATGAAAATTTTGTACCAAAAAGTGATTTTCTCTGTGTTTTGAGCACTTTTTGATAAAACTTGAACTTATCTCTTTCAATATTTTTCATTTGAATAAGAAACTATTAATAAAAAACTGCTTTATCTTACTGTTTTCAACAATATAATGCCAAAGTAATTCAAAAATCGACGTAAAATTTCACTGAAATGTCGATCATAGTAAGGCAAAAAATTAATGGAAAAATATGAAAATAAAAACCCACTCTAATAGACAGAGTTTATTTCCACGACAGTTTCGACGCCCACTGGCATCCTCCTCGGGTGGATACAGAAACACAAATGAACCAAAACAAGAGGGAAAAACAGTTCAGGGATCGACCGTTAAGAAATTCGCACCTAGGTTAGATTCCATTCTCTCGAGACAGGAGGGGCATTTTCATTAAGTACATTCGCACAAATTTTTAAAACTATCTTCCTGTTCTAAACATACAGATTCTATTATTTTTACATAATTATTACATTTATAATTAAATTTATTACATTTAATATTGCATAACTATTAATTACAGAAATTATAAATTTATTATTACATTGGTTATTACATTGTTGTTTATTATACAGAAATTATAAACCGAAAAAACGAATGAAAAAAGCCGATTAGGAAATAATCCAGAGACCATTGAGAAATTCGCACCTCGGTTAGATTAGGGTAAAGGTAATAATAATAAATGTAAAAAAATGTAAATGTAATAAATGCAGTAATTATGTAAAAATATTAGAATCTGTATGTATAGAACAAGAAGATAGTTTTAATTTGTGGGAATGTAGTTATAAGCTGACCCTGTAATAAAATGCCCTTCTGGTTTCGGGAGAACGATATCTAACCTAGGTGCGAATTTCTCAATGGTCTCTGGATTATTTCCTAATCGGCTTTTTTCATTCGTTTTTTCGGTTTATAATTTCTGTATAATAAACAACAATGTAATAACCAATGTAATAATAAATTTATAATTTCTGTAATTAATAATTATGCAATATTAAATGTAATAAATTTAATTATAAATGTAATAATTATGTAAAAAATAATAGAATCTGTATGTTTAGAACAGGAAGATAGTTTTAAAAATTTGTGCGAATGTACTTAATGAAAATGCCCCTCCTGTCTCGAGAGAATGGAATCTAACCTAGGTGCGAATTTCTTAACGGTCGATCCCTGAACTGATTTTCCCTCTTGTTTTGGTTCATTTGTGTTTCTGTATCCACCCGAGGAGGATGCCAGTGGGCGTCGAAACTGTCGTGGAAATAAACTCTGTCTATTAGAGTGGGTTTTTATTTTCATATTTTGACCTTCACGTAGAAAAAAGTGAAGTTTTTTGCATTTATTAATGGAAAAAGTCGATGTTTTCCATGTTTTAAGATCCAACTTTTAGACAATCTTTAATGTAGCCCTAAAATATTATAAAAGTGAATGAAATTCATGAAATGATATATACACCAACATTAAATTCTGCAAATTTTAGCTTAAAATTCGCATCATTTAGCCTATTTTTAGATTTAGAAATGAAAATGGGACTATAAATTACGATCTATACGGTTGAATTTTTTTCAAAATATTTAACTGGAATTAGTAATTTTTGGCTATAATATGCATTAGTTTATGGTTTTGTACAATATATATCGAAAACTAGAGAAAAATCGTCAAAAAATTTCACTAAAATTCGTTCCTAATGAAATGAAAATTTTGTACCAAAAAGTGTTCTTCTCCGTGTTTTGAGCACTTTTTGTGAGTTTTTCTTATGACGAAACCTAAACTTATCTTTTTCGATATTTTTCAATCCTATTAGCAACAATTGATAAAAAACTGCTTTATCTTACTGTTTTGAAGAATATAATGCCAAAATAATTAAAAAATCGACATAAAATTTCAATGAAATGTCGATCATAGTAAGGCAAAAAATTGATGGAAAAAGTAAAAGTCGATTTTTTCCATGTTTTCAGATCCAATTTTTAGACAAGCTTTAATGTAGCCCTAAAATATTGTAAAACTGAATGAAATTCATAAAATGATACATATATACCAACATTAAATACTATGCAAATTTTAGCTAAAAAACCGCATCATTTAGAAATGAAAATGGGACCATAAATTAGGATCTATACGGTTGAATTTTTTTCAAAATATTTAACTGGAATTACTAATTTTTGGCTATAATATGCTTTAGTTTATGGTTTTGTAAAATATATATCGAAAACTAGACAAAAGTCGTCAAAAAATTTCATTAAAATTAATTTCTATTGAAATGAAAATTTTGTACCAAAAAGTGATTTTCTCTGTGTTTTGAGCACTTTTTGATAAAACTTGAACTTATCTCTTTCAATATTTTTCATTTGAATAAGAAACTATTAATAAAAACTGCTTTATCTTACTGTTTTCAACAATATAATGCCAAAGTAATTCAAAAATCGACGTAAAATTTCACTGAAATGTCGATCATAGTAAGGCAAAAAATTAATGGAAAAATATGAAAATAAAAACCCACTCTAATAGACAGAGTTTATTTCCACGACAGTTTCGACGCCCACTGGCATCCTCCTCGGGTGGATACAGAAACACAAATGAACCAAAACAAGAGGGAAAAACAGTTCAGGGATCGACCGTTAAGAAATTCGCACCTAGGTTAGATTCCATTCTCTCGAGACAGGAGGGGCATTTTCATTAAGTACATTCGCACAAATTTTTAAAACTATCTTCCTGTTCTAAACATACAGATTCTATTATTTTTTACATAATTATTACATTTATAATTAAATTTATTACATTTAATATTGCATAACTATTAATTACAGAAATTATAAATTTATTATTACATTGGTTATTACATTGTTGTTTATTATACAGAAATTATAAACCGAAAAAAACGAATGAAAAAAGCCGATTAGGAAATAATCCAGAGACCATTGAGAAATTCGCACCTCGGTTAGATTAGGGTAAAGGTAATAATAATAAATGTAAAAAAATGTAAATGTAATAATAAATGCAGTAATTATGTAAAAATATTAGAATCTGTATGTATAGAACAAGAAGATAGTTTTAATTTGTGGGAATGTAGTTATAAGCTGACCCTGTAATAAAATGCCCTTCTGGTTTCGAGGAGAACGATATCTAACCTAGGTGCGAATTTCTCAATGGTCTCGGGATTATTTCCTAATCGGCTTTTTTCATTCGTTTTTTCGGTTTATAATTTCTGTATAATAAACAACATGTAATAACCAATGTAATAATAAATTTATAATTTCTGTAATTAAAATTATGCAATATTAAATGTAATAAATTTAATTATAAATGTAATAATTATGTAAAAAATAATAGAATCTGTATGTTTAGAACAGGAAGATAGTTTAAAAATTTGTGCGAATGTACTTAATGAAAATGCCCCTCCTGTCTCGAGAGAATGAATCTAACCTAGGTGCGAATTTCTTACGGTCGATCCCTGAACTGATTTTCCCTCTTGTTTTGGTTCATTTGTGTTTCTGTATCCACCGAGGAGGATGCCAGTGGGCGTCGAAACTGTCGTGGAAATAAACTCTGTCTATTAGAGTGGGTTTTTATTTTCATATTTTGACCTTCACGTAGAAAAAAGTGAAGTTTTTTGCATTTATTAATGGAAAAAGTCGATGTTTTCCATGTTTAAGATCCAACTTTTAGACAATCTTTAATGTAGCCCTAAAATATTAAAAGTGAATGAAATTCATGAAATGATATATACACCAACATTAAATTCTGCAAATTTTAGCTTAAAATTCGCATCATTTAGCCTATTTTTAGATTTAGAAATGAAAATGGGACTATAAATTACGATCTATACGGTTGAATTTTTTCAAAATATTTAACTGGAATTAGTAATTTTTGGCTATAATATGCATTAGTTTATGGTTTTGTACAATATATATCGAAAACTAGAGAAAAATCGTCAAAAAAATTTCACTAAAATTCGTTCCTAATGAAATGAAAATTTTGTACCAAAAAGTGTTCTTCTCCGTTTTTGAGCACTTTTTGTGAGTTTTTCTTATGACGAAACCTAAACTTATCTTTTTCGATATTTTTCAATCCTATTAGCAACAATTGATAAAAAACTGCTTTATCTTACTGTTTTGAAGAATATAATGCCAAAATAATTAAAAAATCGACATAAAATTTCAATGAAATGTCGATCATAGTAAGGCAAAAAATTGATGGAAAAAGTAAAAGTCGATTTTTTCCATGTTTTCAGATCCAATTTTTAGACAAGCTTTAATGTAGCCCTAAAATATTGTAAAACTGAATGAAATTCATAAAATGATACATATATACCAACATTAAATACTATGCAAATTTTAGCTAAAAAACCGCATCATTTAGAAATGAAAATGGGACCATAAATTAGGATCTATACGGTTGAATTTTTTTCAAAATATTTAACTGGAATTACTAATTTTTGGCTATAATATGCTTTAGTTTATGGTTTTGTAAATATATATCGAAAACTAGACAAAAGTCGTCAAAAAATTTCATTAAAATTAATTTCTATTGAAATGAAAATTTTGTACCAAAAAGTGATTTTCTCTGTGTTTTGAGCACTTTTTTGATAAAACTTGAACTTATCTCTTTCAATATTTTCATTTGAATAAGAAACTATTAATAAAAAACTGCTTTATCTTACTGTTTTCAACAATATAATGCCAAAGTAATTCAAAAATCGACGTAAAATTTCACTGAAATGTCGATCATAGTAAGGCAAAAAATTAATGGAAAAAGTCGATTTTTTCCATGTTTTAAGATCCAACTTTTAGACAATCTTTAATGTAGCCCTAAAATATTGTAAAAGTGAATGAAATTCATGAAATGATATATACACCAACATTAAATACTGCAAATTTTAGCTTAAAATTCGCATCATTTAGCCTATTTTTAGATTTAGAAATGAAAATGGGACTATAAATTACGATCTATACGGTTGAATTTTTTTCAAAATATTTAACTGGAATTAGTAATTTTTGGCTATAATATGCCTTAGTTTATGGTTTTGTACAATATATATCGAAAACTAGAGAAAAATCGTCAAAAAATTTCACTAAAATTCGTTCCTATAAAATGAAAATTTTGTACCAAAAGTGTTCTTCTCCGTGTTTTTAGCACTTTTTGTGAGTTTTTCTTATGATAAAACTTGAACTTATCTTTTTCAATATTTTTCATTCGAATAAGAAACTATTGATAAAAAACTGCTTTATCTTACTGTTTTCAACAATATAATGCCAAAGAAATTCAAAAATCGACGTAAAATTTCACTGAAATGTCGATCATAGTAAGGCAAAAAATTAATGGAAAAAGTCGATTTTTTCCATGTTTTAAGATCAATTTTTAGACAATCTTTAATGTAGACCTAAAATTTGTAAAAGTGAATGAAATTCTTGAAATGATATATACCAACATTAAATACTATGCAAATTTTAGCTTAAAAATCGCATCATTTAGCCTATTTTTAGATTTAGAAATGAAAATGGGACTATAAATTACGATCTATACGGTTGAATTTATTTCAAAATATTTAACTGGAATTAGTAATTTTTGGCTATAATATGCCTTAGTTTATGGTTTTGTACAATATATATCGAAAACTAGACAAAAATCGTCAAAAACGTCACTAAAATTCGTTCCTAATGAAATGAAAATTTTGTACCAAAAAGTGTTCTTCTCCGTGTTTTGAGCACTTTTTGTGCATTTTCTTATGATGAAACATGAACTTATCTTTTTCAATATTTTTCAATCCTATTAGCAACAATTGATAAAAAACTGCTTTATCTTACTGTTTTCAACAATATAATGCCAAAATAATTCAAAAATCGACATAAAATTTCAATGAAATGTCGATCATAGTAAGGCAAAAAATTGATGGAAAAAGTAAAAGTCGATTTTTTCCATGTTTTCAGATCCAATTTTTAGACAAGCTTTAATGTAGCCCTAAAATATTGTAAAACTGAATGAAATTCATAAAATGATACATATATACAACATTAAATACTATGCAAATTTTAGCTAAAAAACCGCATCATTTAGAAATGAAAATGGGACCATAAATTAGGATCTATACGGTTGAATTTTTTTCAAAATATTTAACTGGAATTACTAATTTTTGGCTATAATATGCTTTAGTTTATGGTTTTGTAAAATATATATCGAAAACTAGACAAAAGTCGTCAAAAAATTTCATTAAAATTAATTTCTATTGAAATGAAAATTTTGTACCAAAAAGTGATTTTCTCTGTGTTTTGAGCACTTTTTGATAAAACTTGAACTTATCTCTTTCAATATTTTTCATTTGAATAAGAAACTATTAATAAAAAACTGCTTTATCTTACTGTTTTCAACAATATAATGCCAAAGTAATTCAAAAATCGACGTAAAATTTCACTGAAATGTCGATCATAGTAAGGCAAAAAATTAATGGAAAAAGTCGATTTTTTCCATGTTTTAAGATCCAACTTTTAGACAATCTTTAATGTAGCCCTAAAATATTGTAAAAGTGAATGAAATTCATGAAATGATATATACACCAACATTAAATACTGCAAATTTTAGCTTAAAATCGCATCATTTAGCCTATTTTTAGATTTAGAAATGAAAATGGGACTATAAATTACGATCTATACGGTTGAATTTTTTTCAAAATATTTAACTGGAATTAGTAATTTTTGGCTATAATATGCTTAGTTTATGGTTTTGTACAATATATATCGAAAACTAGAGAAAAATCGTCAAAAAATTTCACTAAAATTCGTTCCTAATGAAATGAAAATTTTGTACCAAAAAGTGTTCTTCTCCGTGTTTTAGCACTTTTGTGAGTTTTTCTTATGATAAAACTTGAACTTATCTTTTTCAATATTTTTCATTCGAATAAAAACTATTGATAAAAAACTGCTTTATCTTACTGTTTTCAACAATATAATGCCAAAGAAATTCAAAAATCGACGTAAAATTTCACTGAAATGTCGATCATAGTAAGGCAAAAAATTAATGGAAAAAGTCGATTTTTTCCATGTTTTAAGATCCAATTTTTAGACAATCTTTAATGTAGACCTAAAATTTTGTAAAAGTGAATGAAATTCTTGAAATGATATATACCAACATTAAATACTATGAAATTTTAGCTTAAAAATCGCATCATTTAGCCTATTTTTAGATTTAGAAATGAAAATGGGACTATAAATTACGATCTATACGGTTGAATTTTTTCAAAATATTTAACTGGAATTAGTAATTTTTGGCTATAATATGCCTTAGTTTATGGTTTTGTACAATATATATCGAAAACTAGAAAAATCGTCAAAAACGTCACTAAAATTCGTTCCTAATGAAATGAAAATTTTGTACCAAAAAGTGTTCTTCTCCGTGTTTTGAGCACTTTTTGTGCATTTTACTTATGATGAAACTGAACTTATCTTTTTCAATATTTTTCAATCCTATTAGCAACAATTGATAAAAAACTGCTTTATCTTACTGTTTTCAACAATATAATGCCAAAATAATTCAAAAATCGACATAAAATTTCAATGAAATGTCGATCATAGTAAGGCAAAAAATTGATGGAAAAAGTAAAAGTCGATTTTTTCCATGTTTTCAGATCCAATTTTTAGACAAGCTTTAATGTAGCCCTAAAATATTGTAAAACTGAATGAAATTCATAAAATGATACATATATACCAACATTAAATACTATGCAAATTTTAGCTAAAAAACCGCATCATTTAGAAATGAAAATGGGACCATAAATTAGGATCTATACGGTTGAATTTTTTTCAAAATATTTAACTGGAATTACTAATTTTTGGCTATAATATGCTTTAGTTTATGGTTTTGTAAAATATATATCGAAAACTAGACAAAAGTCGTCAAAAAATTTAATTAAAATTAATTTCTATTGAAATGAAAATTTTGTACCAAAAAGTGATTTTCTCTGTGTTTTGAGCACTTTTTGATAAAACTTGAACTTATCTCTTTCAATATTTTTCATTTGAATAAGAAACTATTAAAAAAAACTGCTTTATCTTACTGTTTTCAACAATATAATGCCAAAGTAATTCAAAAATCGACGTAAAATTTCACTGAAATGTCGATCATAGTAAGGCAAAAAATTAATGGAAAAAGTCGATTTTTTCCATGTTTTAAGATCCAACTTTTAGACAATCTTTAATGTAGCCCTAAAATATTGTAAAAGTGAATGAAATTCATGAAATGATATATACACCAACATTAAATACTGCAAATTTTAGCTTAAAATTCGCATCATTTAGCCTATTTTTAGATTTAGAAATGAAAATGGGACTATAAATTACGATCTATACGGTTGAATTTTTTTCAAAATATTTAACTGGAATTAGTAATTTTTGGCTATAATATGCCTTAGTTTATGGTTTTGTACAATATATATCGAAAACTAGAGAAAAATCGTCAAAAAATTTCACTAAAATTCGTTCCTAATAAAATGAAAATTTTGTACCAAAAAGTGTTCTTCTCCGTGTTTTAGCACTTTTTGTGAGTTTTTCTTATGATAAAACTTGAACTTATCTTTTTCAATATTTTTCATTCGAATAAGAAACTATTGATAAAAAACTGCTTTATCTTACTGTTTTCAACAATATAATGCCAAAGAAATTCAAAAATCGACGTAAAATTTCACTGAAATGTCGATCATAGTAAGGCAAAAAATTAATGGAAAAAGTCGATTTTTTCCATGTTTTAAGATCCAATTTTTAGACAATCTTTAATGTAGACCTAAAATTTTGTAAAAGTGAATGAAATTCTTGAAATGATATATACCAACATTAAATACTATGGAAATTTTAGCTTAAAAATCGCATCATTTAGCCTATTTTTAGATTTAGAAATGAAAATGGGACTATAAATTACGATCTATACGGTTGAATTTATTTCAAAATATTTAACTGGAATTAGTAATTTTTGGCTATAATATGCCTTAGTTTATGGTTTTGTACAATATATATCGAAAACTAGACAAAAATCGTCAAAAACGTCACTAAAATTCGTTCCTAATGAAATGAAAATTTTGTACCAAAAAGTGTTCTTCTCCGTGTTTTGAGCACTTTTTGTGCATTTTACTTATGATGAAACATGAACTTATCTTTTTCAATATTTTTCAATCCTATTAGCAACAATTGATAAAAAACTGCTTTATCTTACTGTTTTCAACAATATAATGCCAAAATAATTCAAAAATCGACATAAAATTTCAATGAAATGTCGATCATAGTAAGGCAAAAAATTGATGGAAAAAGTAAAAGTCGATTTTTTCCATGTTTTCAGATCCAATTTTTAGACAAGCTTTAATGTAGCCCTAAAATATTGTAAAACTGAATGAAATTCATAAAATGATACATATATACCAACATTAAATACTATGCAAATTTTAGCTAAAAAACCGCATCATTTAGAAATGAAAATGGGACCATAAATTAGGATCTATACGGTTGAATTTTTTTCAAAATATTTAACTGGAATTACTAATTTTTGGCTATAATATGCTTTAGTTTATGGTTTTGTAAAATATATATCGAAAACTAGACAAAAGTCGTCAAAAAATTTAATTAAAATTAATTTCTATTGAAATGAAAATTTTGTACCAAAAAGTGATTTTCTCTGTGTTTTGAGCACTTTTTGATAAAACTTGAACTTATCTCTTTCAATATTTTTCATTTGAATAAGAAACTATTAATAAAAAACTGCTTTATCTTACTGTTTTCAACAATATAATGCCAAAGTAATTCAAAAATCGACGTAAAATTTCACTGAAATGTCGATCATAGTAAGGCAAAAAATTAATGGAAAAATATGAAAATAAAAACCCACTCTAATAGACAGAGTTTATTTCCACGACAGTTTCGACGCCCACTGGCATCCTCCTCGGGTGGATACAGAAACACAAATGAACCAAAACAAGAGGGAAAAACAGTTCAGGGATCGACCGTTAAGAAATTCGCACCTAGGTTAGATTCCATTCTCTCGAGACAGGAGGGGCATTTTCATTAAGTACATTCGCACAAATTTTTAAAACTATCTTCCTGTTCTAAACATACAGATTCTATTATTTTTTACATAATTATTACATTTATAATTAAATTTATTACATTTAATATTGCATAACTATTAATTACAGAAATTATAAATTTATTATTACATTGGTTATTACATTGTTGTTTATTATACAGAAATTATAAACCGAAAAAACGAATGAAAAAAGCCGATTAGGAAATAATCCAGAGACCATTGAGAAATTCGCACCTCGGTTAGATTAGGGTAAAGGTAATAATAATAAATGTAAAAAAATGTAAATGTAATAATAAATGCAGTAATTATGTAAAAATATTAGAATCTGTATGTATAGAACAAGAAGATAGTTTTAATTTGTGGGAATGTAGTTATAAGCTGACCCTGTAATAAAATGCCCTTCTGGTTTCGGGAGAACGATATCTAACCTAGGTGCGAATTTCTCAATGGTCTCTGGATTATTTCCTAATCGGCTTTTTTCATTCGTTTTTTCGGTTTATAATTTCTGTATAATAAACAACAATGTAATAACCAATGTAATAATAAATTTATAATTTCTGTAATTAATAATTATGCAATATTAAATGTAATAAATTTAATTATAAATGTAATAATTATGTAAAAAATAATAGAATCTGTATGTTTAGAACAGGAAGATAGTTTTAAAAATTTGTGCGAATGTACTTAATGAAAATGCCCCTCCTGTCTCGAGAGAATGGAATCTAACCTAGGTGCGAATTTCTTAACGGTCGATCCCTGAACTGATTTTCCCTCTTGTTTTGGTTCATTTGTGTTTCTGTATCCACCCGAGGAGGATGCCAGTGGGCGTCGAAACTGTCGTGGAAATAAACTCTGTCTATTAGAGTGGGTTTTTATTTTCATATTTTGACCTTCACGTAGAAAAAAGTGAAGTTTTTTGCATTTATTAATGGAAAAAGTCGATGTTTTCCATGTTTTAAGATCCAACTTTTAGACAATCTTTAATGTAGCCCTAAAATATTATAAAAGTGAATGAAATTCATGAAATGATATATACACCAACATTAAATTCTGCAAATTTTAGCTTAAAATTCGCATCATTTAGCCTATTTTTAGATTTAGAAATGAAAATGGGACTATAAATTACGATCTATACGGTTGAATTTTTTTCAAAATATTTAACTGGAATTAGTAATTTTTGGCTATAATATGCATTAGTTTATGGTTTTGTACAATATATATCGAAAACTAGAGAAAAATCGTCAAAAAATTTCACTAAAATTCGTTCCTAATGAAATGAAAATTTTGTACCAAAAAGTGTTCTTCTCCGTGTTTTGAGCACTTTTTGTGAGTTTTTCTTATGACGAAACCTAAACTTATCTTTTTCGATATTTTTCAATCCTATTAGCAACAATTGATAAAAAACTGCTTTATCTTACTGTTTTGAAGAATATAATGCCAAAATAATTAAAAAATCGACATAAAATTTCAATGAAATGTCGATCATAGTAAGGCAAAAAATTGATGGAAAAAGTAAAAGTCGATTTTTTCCATGTTTTCAGATCCAATTTTTAGACAAGCTTTAATGTAGCCCTAAAATATTGTAAAACTGAATGAAATTCATAAAATGATACATATATACCAACATTAAATACTATGCAAATTTTAGCTAAAAAACCGCATCATTTAGAAATGAAAATGGGACCATAAATTAGGATCTATACGGTTGAATTTTTTTCAAAATATTTAACTGGAATTACTAATTTTTGGCTATAATATGCTTTAGTTTATGGTTTTGTAAAATATATATCGAAAACTAGACAAAAGTCGTCAAAAAATTTCATTAAAATTAATTTCTATTGAAATGAAAATTTTGTACCAAAAAGTGATTTTCTCTGTGTTTTGAGCACTTTTTGATAAAACTTGAACTTATCTCTTTCAATATTTTTCATTTGAATAAGAAACTATTAATAAAAAACTGCTTTATCTTACTGTTTTCAACAATATAATGCCAAAGTAATTCAAAAATCGACGTAAAATTTCACTGAAATGTCGATCATAGTAAGGCAAAAAATTAATGGAAAATATGAAAATAAAAACCCACTCTAATAGACAGAGTTTATTTCCACGACAGTTTCGACGCCCACTGGCATCCTCCTCGGGTGGATACAGAAACACAAATGAACCAAAACAAGAGGGAAAAACAGTTCAGGGATCGACCGTTAAGAAATTCGCACCTAGGTTAGATTCCATTCTCTCGAGACAGGAGGGGCATTTTCATTAAGTACATTCGCACAAATTTTTAAAACTATCTTCCTGTTCTAAACATACAGATTCTATTATTTTTTACATAATTATTACATTTATAATTAAATTTATTACATTTAATATTGCATAACTATTAATTACAGAAATTTAAATTTATTATTACATTGGTTATTACATTGTTGTTTATTATACAGAAATTATAAACCGAAAAAACGAATGAAAAAAGCCGATTAGGAAATAATCCAGAGACCATTGAGAAATTCGCACCTCGGTTAGATTAGGGTAAAGGTAATAAATGTAATAAATGTAAAAAAATGTAAATGTAATAATAAATGCAGTAATTATGTAAAAATATTAGAATCTGTATGTATAGAACAAGAAGATAGTTTTAATTTGTGGGAATGTAGTTATAAGCTGACCCTGTAATAAAATGCCCTTCTGGTTTCGGAGAACGATATCTAACCTAGGTGCGAATTTCTCAATGGTCTCTGGATTATTTCCTAATCGGCTTTTTTCATTCGTTTTTTCGGTTTATAATTTCTGTATAATAAACAACAATGTAATAACCAATGTAATAATAAATTTATAATTTCTGTAATTAATAATTATGCAATATTAAATGTAATAAATTTAATTATAAATGTAATAATTATGTAAAAAATAATAGAATCTGTATGTTTAGAACAGGAAGATAGTTTTAAAAATTTGTGCGAATGTACTTAATGAAAATGCCCCTCCTGTCTCGAGAGAATGGAATCTAACCTAGGTGCGAATTTCTTAACGGTCGATCCCTGAACTGATTTTCCCTCTTGTTTTGGTTCATTTGTGTTTCTGTATCCACCCGAGGAGGATGCCAGTGGGCGTCGAAACTGTCGTGGAAATAAACTCTGTCTATTAGAGTGGGTTTTTATTTTCATATTTTGACCTTCACGTAGAAAAAAGTGAAGTTTTTTGCATTTATTAATGGAAAAAGTCGATGTTTTCCATGTTTTAAGATCCAACTTTTAGACAATCTTTAATGTAGCCCTAAAATATTATAAAAGTGAATGAAATTCATGAAATGATATATACACCAACATTAAATTCTGCAAATTTTAGCTTAAAATTCGCATCATTTAGCCTATTTTTAGATTTAGAAATGAAAATGGGACTATAAATTACGATCTATACGGTTGAATTTTTTTCAAAATATTTAACTGGAATTAGTAATTTTTGGCTATAATATGCATTAGTTTATGGTTTTGTACAATATATATCGAAAACTAGAGAAAAATCGTCAAAAAATTTCACTAAAATTCGTTCCTAATGAAATGAAAATTTTGTACCAAAAAGTGTTCTTCTCCGTGTTTTGAGCACTTTTTGTGAGTTTTTCTTATGACGAAACCTAAACTTATCTTTTTCGATATTTTTCAATCCTATTAGCAACAATTGATAAAAAACTGCTTTATCTTACTGTTTTGAAGAATATAATGCCAAAATAATTAAAAAATCGACATAAAATTTCAATGAAATGTCGATCATAGTAAGGCAAAAAATTGATGGAAAAAGTAAAAGTCGATTTTTTCCATGTTTTCAGATCCAATTTTTAGACAAGCTTTAATGTAGCCCTAAAATATTGTAAAACTGAATGAAATTCATAAAATGATACATATATACCAACATTAAATACTATGCAAATTTTAGCTAAAAAACCGCATCATTTAGAAATGAAAATGGGACCATAAATTAGGATCTATACGGTTGAATTTTTTTCAAAATATTTAACTGGAATTACTAATTTTTGGCTATAATATGCTTTAGTTTATGGTTTTGTAAAATATATATCGAAAACTAGACAAAAGTCGTCAAAAAATTTCATTAAAATTAATTTCTATTGAAATGAAAATTTTGTACCAAAAAGTGATTTTCTCTGTGTTTTGAGCACTTTTTGATAAAACTTGAACTTATCTCTTTCAATATTTTTCATTTGAATAAGAAACTATTAATAAAAAACTGCTTTATCTTACTGTTTTCAACAATATAATGCCAAAGTAATTCAAAAATCGACGTAAAATTTCACTGAAATGTCGATCATAGTAAGGCAAAAAATTAATGGAAAAAGTCGATTTTTTCCATGTTTTAAGATCCAACTTTTAGACAATCTTTAATGTAGCCCTAAAATATTGTAAAAGTGAATGAAATTCATGAAATGATATATACACCAACATTAAATACTGCAAATTTTAGCTTAAAATTCGCATCATTTAGCCTATTTTTAGATTTAGAAATGAAAATGGGACTATAAATTACGATCTATACGGTTGAATTTTTTTCAAAATATTTAACTGGAATTAGTAATTTTTGGCTATAATATGCCTTAGTTTATGGTTTTGTACAATATATATCGAAAACTAGAGAAAAATCGTCAAAAAATTTCACTAAAATTCGTTCCTAATAAATGAAAATTTTGTACCAAAAAGTGTTCTTCTCCGTGTTTTTTAGCACTTTTTGTGAGTTTTTCTTATGATAAAACTTGAACTTATCTTTTTCAATATTTTTCATTCGAATAAGAAACTATTGATAAAAAACTGCTTTATCTTACTGTTTTCAACAATATAATGCCAAAGAAATTCAAAAATCGACGTAAAATTTCACTGAAATGTCGATCATAGTAAGGCAAAAAATTAATGGAAAAAGTCGATTTTTTCCATGTTTTAAGATCCAATTTTTAGACAATCTTTAATGTAGACCTAAAATTTTGTAAAAGTGAATGAAATTCTTGAAATGATATATACCAACATTAAATACTATGGAAATTTTAGCTTAAAAATCGCATCATTTAGCCTATTTTTAGATTTAGAAATGAAAATGGGACTATAAATTACGATCTATACGGTTGAATTTATTTCAAAATATTTAACTGGAATTAGTAATTTTTGGCTATAATATGCCTTAGTTTATGGTTTTGTACAATATATATCGAAAACTAGACAAAAATCGTCAAAAACGTCACTAAAATTCGTTCCTAATGAAATGAAAATTTTGTACCAAAAAGTGTTCTTCTCCGTGTTTTGAGCACTTTTTGTGCATTTTACTTATGATGAAACATGAACTTATCTTTTTCAATATTTTTCAATCCTATTAGCAACAATTGATAAAAAACTGCTTTATCTTACTGTTTTCAACAATATAATGCCAAAATAATTCAAAAATCGACATAAAATTTCAATGAAATGTCGATCATAGTAAGGCAAAAAATTGATGGAAAAAGTAAAAGTCGATTTTTTCCATGTTTTCAGATCCAATTTTTAGACAAGCTTTAATGTAGCCCTAAAATATTGTAAAACTGAATGAAATTCATAAAATGATACATATATACCAACATTAAATACTATGCAAATTTTGCTAAAAAACCGCATCATTTAGAAATGAAAATGGGACCATAAATTAGGATCTATACGGTTGAATTTTTTTCAAAATATTTAACTGGAATTACTAATTTTTGGCTATAATATGCTTTAGTTTATGGTTTTGTAAAATATATATCGAAAACTAGACAAAAGTCGTCAAAAAATTTCATTAAAATTAATTTCTATTGAAATGAAAATTTTGTACCAAAAAGTGATTTTCTCTGTGTTTTGAGCACTTTTTGATAAAACTTGAACTTATCTCTTTCAATATTTTTCATTTGAATAAGAAACTATTAATAAAAAACTGCTTTATCTTACTGTTTTCAACAATATAATGCCAAAGTAATTCAAAAATCGACGTAAAATTTCACTGAAATGTCGATCATAGTAAGGCAAAAAATTAATGGAAAAAGTCGATTTTTTCCATGTTTTAAGATCCAACTTTTAGACAATCTTTAATGTAGCCCTAAAATATTGTAAAAGTGAATGAAATTCATGAAATGATATATACACCAACATTAAATACTGCAAATTTTAGCTTAAAATTCGCATCATTTAGCCTATTTTTAGATTTAGAAATGAAAATGGGACTATAAATTACGATCTATACGGTTGAATTTTTTTCAAAATATTTAACTGGAATTAGTAATTTTTGGCTATAATATGCCTTAGTTTATGGTTTTGTACAATATATATCGAAAACTAAGAAAAATCGTCAAAAAATTTCACTAAAATTCGTTCCTAATAAATGAAAATTTTGTACCAAAAAGTGTTCTTCTCCGTGTTTTGAGCACTTTTTGTGAGTTTTTCTTATGATAAAACTTGAACTTATCTTTTTCAATATTTTTCATTCGAATAAGAAACTATTGATAAAAAACTGCTTTATCTTACTGTTTTCAACAATATAATGCCAAAGAAATTCAAAAATCGACGTAAAATTTCACTGAAATGTCGATCATAGTAAGGCAAAAAATTAATGGAAAAAGTCGATTTTTTCCATGTTTTAAGATCCAATTTTTAGACAATCTTTAATGTAGCCTAAAATTTTGTAAAAGTGAATGAAATTCATGAAATGATATATACCAACATTAAATACTATGCAAATTTTAGCTTAAAAATCGCATCATTTAGCCTATTTTTAGATTTAGAAATGAAAATGGGACTATAAATTACGATCTATACGGTTGAATTTTTTTCAAAATATTTAACTGGAATTAGTAATTTTTGGCTATAATATGCCTTAGTTTATGGTTTTGTACAATATATATCGAAAACTAGAGAAAAATCGTCAAAAAATTTCACTAAAATTCGTTCCTAATGAAATGAAAATTTTGTACCAAAAAGTGTTCTTCTCCGTGTTTTGAGCACTTTTTGTGATTTTTCTTATGACGAAACCTAACTTATCTTTTTCATATTTTTCAATCCTATTAGCAACAATTGATAAAAAACTGCTTTATCTTACTGTTTTCAACAATATAATGCCAAAATAATTCAAAAAATCGACATAAAATTTCAATGAAATGTCGATCATAGTAAGGCAAAAAATTGATGGAAAAAGTAAAAGTCGATTTTTTCCATGTTTTCAGATCCAATTTTTAGACAAGCTTTAATGTAGCCCTAAAATATTGTAAAACTGAATGAAATTCATAAAATGATACATATATACCAACATTAAATACTATGCAAATTTTAGCTAAAAAACCGCATCATTTAGAAATGAAAATGGGACCATAAATTAGGATCTATACGGTTGAATTTTTTTCAAAATATTTAACTGGAATTACTAATTTTTGGCTATAATATGCTTTAGTTTATGGTTTTGTAAAATATATCGAAAACTAGACAAAAGTCGTCAAAAAATTTATTAAAATTAATTTCTATTGAAATGAAAATTTTGTACCAAAAAGTGATTTTCTCTGTGTTTTGAGCACTTTTTGATAAAACTTGAACTTATCTCTTTCAATATTTTTCATTTGAATAAGAAACTATTAATAAAAAACTGCTTTATCTTACTGTTTTCAACAATATAATGCCAAAGTAATTCAAAAATCGACGTAAAATTTCACTGAAATGTCGATCATAGTAAGGCAAAAAATTAATGGAAAAAGTCGATTTTTTCCATGTTTTAAGATCCAACTTTTAGACAATCTTTAATGTAGCCCTAAAATATTGTAAAAGTGAATGAAATTCATGAAATGATATATACACCAACATTAAATACTGCAAATTTTAGCTTAAAATTCGCATCATTTAGCCTATTTTTAGATTTAGAAATGAAAATGGGACTATAAATTACGATCTATACGGTTGAATTTTTTTCAAAATATTTAACTGGAATTAGTAATTTTTGGCTATAATATGCCTTAGTTTATGGTTTTGTACAATATATATCGAAAACTAGAGAAAAATCGTCAAAAAATTTCACTAAAATTCGTTCCTAATAAAATGAAAATTTTGTACCAAAAAGTGTTCTTCTCCGTGTTTTTAGCACTTTTTGTGAGTTTTTCTTATGATAAAACTTGAACTTATCTTTTTCAATATTTTTCATTCGAATAAGAAACTATTGATAAAAAACTGCTTTATCTTACTGTTTTCAACAATATAATGCCAAAGAAATTCAAAAATCGACGTAAAATTTCACTGAAATGTCGATCATAGTAAGGCAAAAAATTAATGGAAAAAGTCGATTTTTTCCATGTTTTAAGATCCAATTTTTAGACAATCTTTAATGTAGACCTAAAATTTTGTAAAAGTGAATGAAATTCTTGAAATGATATATACCAACATTAAATACTATGGAAATTTTAGCTTAAAAATCGCATCATTTAGCCTATTTTTAGATTTAGAAATGAAAATGGGACTATAAATTACGATCTATACGGTTGAATTTATTTCAAAATATTTAACTGGAATTAGTAATTTTTGGCTATAATATGCCTTAGTTTATGGTTTTGTACAATATATATCGAAAACTAGACAAAAATCGTCAAAAACGTCACTAAAATTCGTTCCTAATGAAATGAAAATTTTGTACCAAAAAGTGTTCTTCTCCGTGTTTTGAGCACTTTTTGTGCATTTTACTTATGATGAAACATGAACTTATCTTTTTCAATATTTTTCAATCCTATTAGCAACAATTGATAAAAAACTGCTTTATCTTACTGTTTTCAACAATATAATGCCAAAATAATTCAAAAATCGACATAAAATTTCAATGAAATGTCGATCATAGTAAGGCAAAAAATTGATGGAAAAAGTAAAAGTCGATTTTTTCCATGTTTTCAGATCCAATTTTTAGACAAGCTTTAATGTAGCCCTAAAATATTGTAAAACTGAATGAAATTCATAAAATGATACATATATACCAACATTAAATACTATGCAAATTTTAGCTAAAAAACCGCATCATTTAGAAATGAAAATGGGACCATAAATTAGGATCTATACGGTTGAATTTTTTTCAAAATATTTAACTGGAATTACTAATTTTTGGCTATAATATGCTTTAGTTTATGGTTTTGTAAAATATATATCGAAAACTAGACAAAAGTCGTCAAAAAATTTAATTAAAATTAATTTCTATTGAAATGAAAATTTTGTACCAAAAAGTGATTTTCTCTGTGTTTTGAGCACTTTTTGATAAAACTTGAACTTATCTCTTTCAATATTTTTCATTTGAATAAGAAACTATTAATAAAAAACTGCTTTATCTTACTGTTTTCAACAATATAATGCCAAAGTAATTCAAAAATCGACGTAAAATTTCACTGAAATGTCGATCATAGTAAGGCAAAAAATTAATGGAAAAATATGAAAATAAAAACCCACTCTAATAGACAGAGTTTATTTCCACGACAGTTTCGACGCCCACTGGCATCCTCCTCGGGTGGATACAGAAACACAAATGAACCAAAACAAGAGGGAAAAACAGTTCAGGGATCGACCGTTAAGAAATTCGCACCTAGGTTAGATTCCATTCTCTCGAGACAGGAGGGGCATTTTCATTAAGTACATTCGCACAAATTTTTAAAACTATCTTCCTGTTCTAAACATACAGATTCTATTATTTTTTACATAATTATTACATTTATAATTAAATTTATTACATTTAATATTGCATAACTATTAATTACAGAAATTATAAATTTATTATTACATTGGTTATTACATTGTTGTTTATTATACAGAAATTATAAACCGAAAAAACGAATGAAAAAAGCCGATTAGGAAATAATCCAGAGACCATTGAGAAATTCGCACCTCGGTTAGATTAGGGTAAAGGTAATAATAATAAATGTAAAAAAATGTAAATGTAATAATAAATGCAGTAATTATGTAAAAATATTAGAATCTGTATGTATAGAACAAGAAGATAGTTTTAATTTGTGGGAATGTAGTTATAAGCTGACCCTGTAATAAAATGCCCTTCTGGTTTCGGGAGAACGATATCTAACCTAGGTGCGAATTTCTCAATGGTCTCTGGATTATTTCCTAATCGGCTTTTTTCATTCGTTTTTTCGGTTTATAATTTCTGTATAATAAACAACAATGTAATAACCAATGTAATAATAAATTTATAATTTCTGTAATTAATAATTATGCAATATTAAATGTAATAAATTTAATTATAAATGTAATAATTATGTAAAAAATAATAGAATCTGTATGTTTAGAACAGGAAGATAGTTTTAAAAATTTGTGCGAATGTACTTAATGAAAATGCCCCTCCTGTCTCGAGAGAATGGAATCTAACCTAGGTGCGAATTTCTTAACGGTCGATCCCTGAACTGATTTTCCCTCTTGTTTTGGTTCATTTGTGTTTCTGTATCCACCCGAGGAGGATGCCAGTGGGCGTCGAAACTGTCGTGGAAATAAACTCTGTCTATTAGAGTGGGTTTTTATTTTCATATTTTGACCTTCACGTAGAAAAAAGTGAAGTTTTTTGCATTTATTAATGGAAAAAGTCGATGTTTTCCATGTTTTAAGATCCAACTTTTAGACAATCTTTAATGTAGCCCTAAAATATTATAAAAGTGAATGAAATTCATGAAATGATATATACACCAACATTAAATTCTGCAAATTTTAGCTTAAAATTCGCATCATTTAGCCTATTTTTAGATTTAGAAATGAAAATGGGACTATAAATTACGATCTATACGGTTGAATTTTTTTCAAAATATTTAACTGGAATTAGTAATTTTTGGCTATAATATGCATTAGTTTATGGTTTTGTACAATATATATCGAAAACTAGAGAAAAATCGTCAAAAAATTTCACTAAAATTCGTTCCTAATGAAATGAAAATTTTGTACCAAAAAGTGTTCTTCTCCGTGTTTTGAGCACTTTTTGTGAGTTTTTCTTATGACGAAACCTAAACTTATCTTTTTCGATATTTTTCAATCCTATTAGCAACAATTGATAAAAAACTGCTTTATCTTACTGTTTTGAAGAATATAATGCCAAAATAATTAAAAAATCGACATAAAATTTCAATGAAATGTCGATCATAGTAAGGCAAAAAATTGATGGAAAAAGTAAAAGTCGATTTTTTCCATGTTTTCAGATCCAATTTTTAGACAAGCTTTAATGTAGCCCTAAAATATTGTAAAACTGAATGAAATTCATAAAATGATACATATATACCAACATTAAATACTATGCAAATTTTAGCTAAAAAACCGCATCATTTAGAAATGAAAATGGGACCATAAATTAGGATCTATACGGTTGAATTTTTTTCAAAATATTTAACTGGAATTACTAATTTTTGGCTATAATATGCTTTAGTTTATGGTTTTGTAAAATATATATCGAAAACTAGACAAAAGTCGTCAAAAAATTTCATTAAAATTAATTTCTATTGAAATGAAAATTTTGTACCAAAAAGTGATTTTCTCTGTGTTTTGAGCACTTTTTGATAAAACTTGAACTTATCTCTTTCAATATTTTTCATTTG
>JAJOZX010015914.1:0-10000 GCA_023014485.1 Bathynomus jamesi
AAAACTGACTTGGGACTCGAAATAAAAATGACTTGGGACTCGAAATAAAATGACTTGGGACTCGAAATAAAAATGACTTGGGACTCGAAATAAAACTGTCTGACTTGAACTCTATCAAGTATTCTGAAACTAACTTGAACTCTATCAAGTATTCTGAAACTAACTTGAACTCTATCAAGTATTCTGAAACTAACTTGAACTCTATCAAGTATTCTTGAAACTAACTTGAACTCTATCAAGTATTCTTGAAACTAACTTGAACTCTATCAAGTATTCTTGAAACTAACTTGAGCTCTTATCAAGTATTCTGAAACTAACTTGAACTCTTATCAAGTATTCTGAAACTAACTTGAACTCTTATCAAGTATCTTGAAACTTAAACTGTCTAACTTGAACGCTTGTCAAGTATCTTGAAACTTAAACTGTCTAACTTGAACGCTTGTCAAGTATCTTGAAACTTAAACTGTCTAACTTGAACGCTTGTCAAGTATCTTGAAACTTAAACTGTCTAACTTGAACGCTTGTCAAGTATTTCTATAAATCTCTGGGGCGGTTGTCCCTTTTGGCGCAACCTTCTGACTTCAAAAACTGACTTCAAAAATGACTTCAAAAAATGACTTCAAAAATGACTTTAAAAAAATGACTTCAAAAAATTACTTCAATTATCTCTCTAAATCTATAAACTCTCTATAAACACTCTCTTAATTTGCAAGTCAATTCAATTCAATAATTGAAAAAAAATTTGCAAACAAAAAATAAAAAAAATGTAAACAATATTTCATTCTAATGTACGGGAAGGTACATAAAATAAAATTATTCTATTCTGAATATAATAGTGAAAATAACTGTGACAATTGACTCTGTGACAATTGACTCTGTGACAATTGACTCTGTGACAATTGACTCTGTGACAATTAACTGTGACAATTAACTTCTGTGAAAATTACTGTTTAACTAAAAAAAAGTGTATCACTGGTGTCTGAAGTGTTCACTGTGTTTTGTGTTAATTCTGGCTCCATACTAAATATTAACTGTTAATAATGCTGACTTTTCAAGTGTTTATAAATTTCTTAAAAAAAACAACTCTGTACTTAACAAGATTTTCTATGGGGAAATCCTTGAGACGTGTCCTGAAGACGTCTTGCTGGCTACTTCTTCTGGGATGAAAACTAGGCGTGGGGAACTTGGATTCGTGACACAGGTTCAAGGGTGGATGTTACGAACAAGAAGTCGTGACACGCCGGTCAACTGGTTTTATCCTGATGCAGGGTAATTTCTATCCTGGCCAAAGAGTGGCCTCTTCTTAAAATCTTCTTCTTAAAATCTTCTTCTTAAAATCTTCTTCTTCTTAAAATATTCTTCTTAAAATATTCTTCTTCTTAAAATATTCTTCTTCTTAAAATATTTTCTTCTTAAAAAATTCTGTTTAAAATCTTCTTAAAATCTTCTTAAATCTTCTTTTTATCCTGGTAGTAGGGTCGCCACAATGTTAGACCCTTCCTCTTCTATGTCCATATGGTGTCTCGTATCGACGAGGCGTTCTTGGTTAGGAGGCAGCAACGGATATTTCTTCTATAACATTCTAATTCTTTTCGGTCGCCTCTTGTTAAACTCTTGGCTACAGACTCGCCAGACTGTTATGCCAATATCTTCTATGGTGCTTGGGTTGTCTCTTTCTCTCGCTTTATGGGTCGACGATTATTAATTCTTCTCTTGCTATAATACTCTGATACTTTCTCTTGGTACTAAACTTATCGATTTTTCTTTTATAACTTATCGACTTAACTAAGTTCTTCTGAAGATAGCCCAACTCAAGGGGAAAAATAAATAGTTTCTCTTACTCTAATTTACTTCTTAAAAATTTACAGTTAGTGCTCTGAATTTACAAGGGTAGAGGTTCGACCTCTTTCGACCATGGCTCAGGCCAGAATCTAAAAAGTTAAGGAGGCAAGGGGCCTCTGCCCCCTCCTCGCAGCGAGGCTGCTAACAAGGGAGGCTCGTAATGAAGTGCCGTAATGAGTACCGCAATGAAGTGCTCTAATTTTACAAATTCATGTATAATATAAACCTAAATGTTTGGGGGAAGACAGTTGAAAGTTAAGTTCACCCCTTTTAAACACATGATCAGATGTTTGAAAAATTCCAAATAAAAATAATAAAAAAAAATAAAAATAACAAAAACTAATTTGTATTTTTCGCCGAGTCTACATTTATGAAGGCGATATATTTCATAGTAGTACATAAGTACAAATTGAGTACATGACTGAGTACGTATTAATTTTGGTTCATTACAATTACGATTACAATTACCAATTAATTCATATTCACTTATTATTGTTTAATTACACTTCTATTAAAGTACATTCTTACATTACCGTATATATTAAATCACTACATTTAATTACAGTTTCAATGAAGTACATTCCAAGTTATTATTAATTACAGTTTCATTAAAGTACATTACGTTATATTAAATTAAAGTATTACAGTTAATTATAATTAAACAGTTACTATAACTTTGTTTTGTTTTTACAGTGTTTCATATTAATAGACAATTAAGATGTTAGAAATATAATACAAAGTACATGGGCACATATGGTTTGGATTTATATACAGCATAATATGTTATAATATGTTATAACATGTTATAAATTTGAAATCAGAGGGACAAGAGGTTTCACGTTTTCAGATGTTTGATTTATGCTGATTTGCGAATTGCGTACACTTGCATAAGCAATTATGAATATCTTGCGAGGGGTGAACGCACTTGAAAAAAAATAATAAAAAAAAACAATACGAGAACGTATTTGAGCGTTTTCGAACGAATGCAAAAAGTTTTGCATTTCACGAGCAAAATGAATATTTAATAGAATTGACATACGATAATGGTCAAGATAAGATATGGACGTATGGGGGCGGGGATATGGTCGAATAATAGTTATATTTATACTACATAACATATAAATAATGACTTCTATAGAGTGTACAGTTTTTATTATGATGATAAAGAATTTTCATGCATTGCATACTAGAGATATAATGAAGGGAAATTAATGACGGGAAAATGTGACGTCATAGTTATTGAATTTGTACGTATAGTACATATCATTATTAGGAAGATTTACATGAACGAATTAGAGACAAAGAGTGGGTATCAATGACTAAGAAGTACAACTGCGGGTTCAAATCCTGTTACATGCAATGTGTATGCATAATCTAGGGTCGAGGGTGAGATGGAAGACAATCATAATTAATTATAATAAATTCTATAACAATGAAAAATGGAAAATAGATACGACTAAACCACCGAAATGGTAGATCATGGGGTTGTGACACAAACAAAAATAGGAAGCTACAAATAAAATTTTTATCCAAAACTCGCTTAGGCAATTTTAGTTTCTTATGTAAAAATGAATATGGATTATTCATTGTTCATTTTTACAGTGTTTCTCCCTCTAAAATGGTATTAATACAATAATATAATACAATTAATACAATATAATAGAATTAAGAGAATAACATCCTAACTAATTCAAGTTAGATGACGAATTTTTCTTTTCAATACAAATTTTATACAGAACGATTTCGCGTGGTTGAGTACAATGCAGAGTAATCAAATTTTTAAAATGACACTTGCTTACAAAATATAAAAAAATTCAAAGATTAATACTTTAATTTAGACAAACAATTAAGTTAGACAAAGAATGATATTGTTAAATTTTTTAGCAAAATTTTATTTTCAGTAGGGAAAATTACATTCATAATGAATAGGTAAAAGGGAAAAATATAAATTTTAAAGTTCATGGATTTTCAAGGTTACCATGATAGTACAATTCATAACTAATTTTATTGACTATTGTAGGTAAAAATAGAATTACGTAATGGATGATGTATAGACCTGTGGTCAAGTGTGTATTTGGGTGTACTAGGTACAAAGTGTGTATCTTACAATTTCGAGGGACAGATTAGCTGAGAGGATTGTTAAATTAACTGAATAAATGCAACGCAAGATATATTAGAAAGCAAAAATGATTAAGACTAAATAGCATAGTTTGCACTTACACGTAATGAAATAGTTTTATTGTGATATCCAATGATTTTAGCATAAGGTTTGTATATATAGTATATATAGTGTGCATACATGCGTTTTTATTGACTGTTGTAGGTATAATCGAATTACGTAGTGGATGATGTATAGACCTGTGGTCTAGTGTGTATTTTTTTGTGTACTAGATACAAAGTGTGTATCTTACAATTTTTGAGGGACAGATTAGCCGATAGGATTCTTCAATTAACTGAATAAATGCCTGAGCAAAAATTTATATACAGTTAGCAAAAATGCTTAAGACTATAAATAGCATAGTTAGCACTTACACGCAATTAAATAGTTTATTATGATCTCCAATGATTTTAACATAAAGTTTGTATATATATAGTATATATAGTGTGCATACATGCGTGTGTATGTGTAGGGATTTGGAAGGTTTTTGAATGAACAAAGTTTAAAAATAATGTATAATAATTTAAGATGGGTTTAGGGTTATAAAATCTTTTAAGTTTAAGTCAATTATTGTTAAAATCTAATTACAGGTAGTATTAATGATGGTGTATGCATATGAGTTTCATGTAAAAGTGACTTGAAGTACGGAAAGAAAATGAATTCGAATATGTGTCAAAAGTAATAGAATTCAATTAGGATTATCGATTGTACGTAATTAAATCAGTTACACGTATATTAAGGTAATAAAAAAAACGTACTTAGAGGAACTTACAATTAATGAAAGTAAATCTCACGGTTTTGAAATTGAATTTTGACACACAATTAAATTCGACTACTAAAATTCATAGCCATATACTGTAGTAGTATGTCAATTTGACTATAATTTTCGTTTGATACCTTACAAATGGTACAATAACAATTTAAGGACAGTTACTTACGATTAATTGAACAAAAGAAAATTACAAATACAAATTAAAAATAGAGATCAATTATAAACTATAATGAACTAAACATATACTGTAATATAAAAAGACACAACCTAAATTGAGGTTATGTTCCATCGTACCAAAGAGGAATTAACCATGGTTGAACCATTTCTCTGGTTGACACGGTTCAACTGGGGTTGGGGATGTTAAAATAAAATAAAAAGACAAAGTTTAGAGTACGACATTCGGGGAATTGAGTGACTAAGCAGGGGGTATAAGTCTGAAATTGACAATTACATTTTTTTTTTTTAAGATTGCTTGTCACACTACTTTGAACAAAAATTAAAAGAGTTGAAACAAAACGGAGGGACGGTATGTTCCTCAGCATAGTAATTTAAAAGGAGTCATTGGGACAAGATCGATTAATTAATTATTACACAACTATTATTATCACATATACATTACAATGATTATCAAAGTCATTACAAACAATTGTAAAAACTGTTTTGGTTACAAACAATAAAATATGTCATTTTACTTATATATTTATATACGCAATAATGGCATGAAAAGAAAAGACAAATCGGTCAATTTCCTTCTAACAAACAAAAAAAAAAAACTTAACCTAAAGACACAAACCGGTCAATTCGGGTTGAATTTAATTCTCTTTTACAACAAAAAAAAGGTTGAATTAAATTCTTAAATTACATTTTCTTAAATTAAATTCTCTTAAATTACAAAGAAAAAGTTGAATTCAATTGACTGCATTGAAAACTGACTTGGGACTCGAAATAAAAATGACTTGGGACTCGAAATAAAAATGACTTGGGACTCGAAATAAAAATGACTTGGGACTCGAAATAAAACTGTCTGACTTGAACTCTATCAAGTATTCTGAAACTAACTTGAACTCTATCAAGTATTCTGAAACTAACTTGAACTCTATCAAGTATTCTGAAACTAACTTGAACTCTATCAAGTATTCTTGAAACTAACTTGAACTCTATCAAGTATTCTTGAAACTAACTTGAACTCTATCAAGTATTCTTGAAACTAACTTGAGCTCTTATCAAGTATTCTGAAACTAACTTGAACTCTTATCAAGTATTCTGAAACTAACTTGAACTCTTATCAAGTATCTTGAAACTTAAACTGTCTAACTTGAACGCTTGTCAAGTATCTTGAAACTTAAACTGTCTAACTTGAACGCTTGTCAAGTATTTCTATAAATCTCTGGGGCGGTTGTCCCTTTTGGCGCAACCTTCTGACTTCAAAAACTGACTTCAAAAATGACTTCAAAAAATGACTTTAAAAAAATGACTTCAAAAAATTACTTCAATTATCTCTCTAAATCTATAAACTCTCTATAAACACTCTCTTAATTTGCAAGTCAATTCAATTCAATAATTGAAAAAAAATTTGCAAACAAAAAAAAAAAAAATGTACAATATTTCATTCTAATGTACGGGAAGGTACATAAAATAAAATTATTCTATACTGAATATAATAGTGAAAATAACTGTGACAATTGACTCTGTGACAATTGACTCTGTGACAATTGACTCTGTGACAATTAACTCTGTGACAATTAACTTCTGTGAAAATTACTGTTTCACTAAAAAAAGTGTATCACTGGTGTCTGAAGTGTTCACTGTGTTTTGTGTTAATTCTGGCTCCATACTAAATATTAACTGTTAATAATGCTGACTTTTCAAGTGTTTATAAATTTCTTAAAAAAAACAACTCTGTACTTAACAAGATTTTCTATGGGGAAATCCTTGAGACGTGTCCTGAAGACGTCTTGCTGGCTACTTCTTCTGGGATGAAAACTAGGCGTGGGGAACTTGGAGTCGTGACACACCGGTTCAAGGGTGGATGTTACGAACAAGAAGTCGTGACACGCCGGTCAACTGGTTTTATCCTGATGCAGGGTAATTTCTATCCTGGCCAAAGAGTGGCCTCTTCTTAAAATCTTCTTCTTCTTAAAATCTTCTTAAAATCTTCTTCTTAAAATATTCTTCTTAAAATATTCTTCTTCTTAAAATATTCTTCTTAAAATATTCTTCTTTTAAAATATTCTTCTTCTTAAAATATTCTGTTTAAAATCTTCTTAAAATCTTCTTAAATCTTCTTTTTATCCTGGTAGTAGGGTCGCCACAATGTTAGACCCTTCCTCTTCTATGTCCCTATGGTGTCTCGTATCGACGAGGCGTTCTTGGTTAGGAGGCAGCAACGGATATTTCTTCTATAACATTCTAATTCTTTTCGGTCGCCTCTTGTTAAACTCTTGGCTACAGACTCGCCAGACTGTTATGCCAATATCTTCTATGGTGCTTGGGTTGTCTCTTTCTCTCGCTTTATGGGTCGACGATTAATTCTTCTCTTGCTATAATACTCTGATACTTTCTCTTGGTACTAAACTTATCGATTTTTCTTTTATAACTTATCGACTTAACTAAGTTCTTCTGAAGATAGCCCAACTCAAGGGGAAAAATAAATAGTTTCTCTTACTCTAATTTACTTCTTAAAAATTTACAGTTAGTGCTCTGAATTTACAAGGGTAGAGGTTCGACCTCTTTCGACCATGGCTCAGGCCAGAATCTAAAAAGTTAAGGAGGCAAGGGGCCTCTGCCCCCTCCTCGCAGCGAGGCTGCTAACAAGGGAGGCTCGTAATGAAGTGCCGTAATGAAGTACCGCAATGAAGTGCTCTAATTTTACAAATTCATGTATAATATAAACCTAAATGTTTGGGGGAAGACAGTTGAAAGTTAAGTTCACCCCTTTTAAACACATGATCAGATGTTTGAAAAATTCCAAATAAAAATAATAAAAAAAAATAAAAATAACAAAAACTAATTTGTATTTTTCGCCGAGTCTACATTTATGAAGGCGATATTATTTCATAGTAGTACATAAGTACAAATTGAGTACATGACTGAGTACGTATTAATTTTGGTTCATTACAATTACGATTACAATTACCAATTAATTCATATTCACTTATTATTGTTTAATTACACTTCTATTAAAGTACATTCTTACATTACCGTATATATTAAATCACTACATTTAATTACAGTTTCAATGAAGTACATTCCAAGTTATTATTAATTACAGTTTCATTAAAGTACATTACGTTATATTAAATTAAAGTATTACAGTTAATTATAATTAAACAGTTACTATAACTTTGTTTTGTTTTTACAGTGTTTCATATTAATAGACAATTAAGATGTTAGAAATATAATACAAAGTACATATGGGCACACATATGGTTTGGATTTATATACAGCATAATATGTTATAATATGTTATAACATGTTATAAATTTGAAATCAGAGGGACAAGAGGTTTCACGTTTTCAGATGTTTGATTTATGCTGATTTGCGAATTCCGTACACTTGCATAAGCAATTATGAATATCTTGCGAGGGGTGAACGCACTTGAAAAAAAATAATAAAAAAAAACAATACGAGAACGTATTTGAGCGTTTTCGAACGAATGCAAAAAGTTTTGCATTTCACGAGCAAAATGAATATTTAATAGAATTGACATACGATAATGGTCAAGATAAGATATGGACGTATGGGGGCGGGGATATGGTCGAATAATAGTTATATTTATAGTACATAACATATAAATAATGACTTCTATAGAGTGTACAGTTTTTATTATGATGATAAAGAATTTTCATGCATTGCATACTAGAGATATAATGAAGGGAAATTAATGACAGGAAAATGTGACGTCATAGTTATTGAATTTGTACGTATAGTACATATCATTATTAGGAAGATTTACATGAACGAATTAGAGACAAAGAGTGGGTATCAATGACTAAGAAGTACAACTGCGGGTTCAAATCCTGTTACATGCAATGTGTATGCATAATCTAGGGTCGAGGGTGAGATGGAAGACAATCATAATTAATTATAATAAATTCTATAACAATGAAAAATGGAAAATAGATACGACTAAACCACCGAAATGGAAGATCATGGGGTTGTGACACAAACAAAAATAGGAAGCTACAAATAAATTTTTTATCCAAAACTCGCTTAGGCAATTTTAGTTTCTTATGTAAAAATGAATATGGATTATTCATTGTTCATTTTTACAGTGTTTCTCCCTCTAAAATGGTATTAATACAATAATATAATACAATTAATACAATATAATAGAATTAAGAGAATAACATCCTAACTAATTCAAGTTAGATGACGAATTTTTCTTTTCAATACAAATTTTATACAGAACGATTTCGCGTGGTTGAGTACAATGCAGAGTAATCAAATTTTTAAAATGACACTTGCTTACAAAATATAAAAAAATTCAAAGATTAATACTTTAATTTAGACAAACAATTAAGTTAGACAAAGAATAATATTGTTAAATTTTTTAGCAAAATTTTATTTTCAGGGGAAAATTACATTCATAATGAATAGGTAAAAGGGAAAAAATATAAATTTTAAAGTTCATGGATTTTCAAGGTTACCATGATAGTACAATTCATAACTAATTTTATTGACTATTGTAGGTAAAAATAGAATTACGTAATGGATGATGTATAGACCTGTGGTCAAGTGTGTATTTGGGTGTACTAGGTACAAAGTGTGTATCTTACAATTTCGAGGGACAGATTAGCTGAGAGGATTATTAAATTAACTGAATAAATGCAACGCAAGATATATTAGAAAGCAAAAATGATTAAGACTAAATAGCATAGTTTGCACTTACACGTAATGAAATAGTTTTATTGTGATATCCAATGATTTTACAATAAGGTTTGTATATATAGTATATATAGTAATACTCTGATACTTTCTCTTGGTACTAAACTTATCGATTTTTCTTTTATAACTTATCGACTTAACTAAGTTCTTCTGAAGATAGCCCAACTCAACGGGAAAAATAAAAAGTTTCTCTTGCTCTAATTTACTTCTTAAAAATTTAGAGTTAGTGCTCTGAATTTACAAGGGTAGAGGTTCGACCTCTTTCGAACATGGCTCAGGCCGGAATCTAAAAAGTTAAGGAGGCAAGGGGCCTCTGCCCCCTCCTCGCAGCGAGGCTGCTA
>JAJOZX010015914.1:15000-27500 GCA_023014485.1 Bathynomus jamesi
ATGGGGTCTAACAAATGATTTATAAAGTGGAACTATAATATCGCGCGATTTGTGCTCAAAATTTCGAGCTATAAAACCTAACACTTTGTTCGCCTTATTGACCGCTGCTGTACTTTCTTTCGCTACTTTTAAATCACCCGTGACTATAACTCCTAAATCTTTTTCCTGCTCTACGCTTGTTAAATCTTTCCCTGACATACTATACGCAAAATTACCATTACGTGAACCTATATGCAAAATTTTGCACTTATCAACGTTAAATCTCATTTGCCATGTGACTGACCAATCAACGATTTTATTCAGATCTTCCTGAATTTTACCTCTATCTTCGTCATTAATCGCCCTACCACCCAGCTTCGTGTCATCCTCAAACTTTGAAACTGTACTGACTAGGCCGACATCTAAATCGTTAATATATATAAGAAAAAGCAAGGGGCCCAATACAGAACCCTGAGGAACGCCACTCGCTACATTAACCCAACACGACTCCGCTCCATCAACGACCACCCTCTGTTTCCTACCTCGCAACCACTCTTCTAGCCAATTTATTACTACACCCCTGATTCCATGAGCCTTAGTTTTTTCAATGAGTCTTTTGTGCAGAACGGTGTCAAACGCCTTTTGAAAATCTAAATACACTACATCAACCGCCTGATGTCTATCGTAAACGTCAACCACGCTTTGGAAAAATTCTAAAAGATTAGTTAAGCAAGATTTGTTTCGCCTAAATCCGTGCTGCGTATTTCTAACTAGCTTATGGAATTCTAAGTGTTCGACTATACGATCCCTAATTATTGATTCCAGTAGCTTACCTACAACAGACGTTAAACTGATTGGTCTATAATTTCCCGCCAGACCTTTATCGCCTTTCTTAAAGATAGGTGTTACGTTTGCTAACTTGAAATTATCTGGTACGCACCCCTCAGAAATAGACGCATTAAAAATCTTTGTTAGCGGCACAACAATGCTATCTTTTAATTCTTTTAGTTGTATGGGATATATGGAATCCGGACCCGGTGATTTACGCGTTTTCATTTTATCAATATAGCGCATTACTTTCCCTTCACTAACGACAATATTATCCAAAATATTACCATTATCAAAAGGTATTATGTCTATGACCGTAGGGATATTCGTTACATCTTCTATAGTAAAAACTGACGTAAAAAATTCATTTAGCAAGGTAGCCATTTCCTTGTTTTCAGAAACTAGATCTCCATTTAGATTTTTCAAAGGCCCCAAGACGCTTTTTACTGGATTTCTATTATTGACGTATTGAAAGAATCGCTTGGGGTTTTCTTTACCGTCACGAGCTATGGAGATTTCAAATTCGCGGTTGGTCTTTTTTATTACACTTTTCGCTTCACGCCTTAGAGATATGTAGTTGTTTCGTAACCACAAATTGTCTTTATCGCACTTATGTAGCCTATAAGCTCTATCTCTACTCTTTATAATGTCTCCTACTCTAGAAGTAAACCACAAGGGCTTGTTGTTTACTTTCGCACGCTTAATTTTGTACGGTACACATTCCTCATTTATAGTCCTAAATACTGTTTCGAACGATTCCCACATTAGTTTTGCGTTGGAGTTCCCCATCACGTTTTCCCAATTGACGTGTGACAATTTATTTCGAAATTTACTAAAGTCTGCGTGCTGGAAGTTAGGAATTTTCGTCGAGTTAGCTGGTTTCGAGTGACTTACTGAGAGGACAAACTCTACCATATTGTGATCGCTATTGCCCAACGGTTCTATTATTTGAAGATCAGTAATTAGCCTATCATCCGTAGTTATTACTAAATCTAAAATCTAAAATATATATATATATATATAATATATACCATATATATATATATATATATATATATATACACCATATATATATATATATATATATATATATATACCATATATATATATATACTATATATATATATATATACCTTACCTTATGAACCTTATGTTGTTTTGTGTGTTGGTCTCTCTTCACAGGGAGGTCAAGCTGGTGGCCCCGCCTCTAGGTCTGGCCTGGTGGAGGAGCGAGTTACTCTCTTCCGCTCTCCACCGTACATAGCCAGGCACGCCCGGCTCATCTGGTACTGTCCTGAGCCAGGCATCCAGTCTTTTCTTGAAGACTTCAACTTTGACCCCCGTTACGTTTCTGAGGTCCTTAGGAAGCTGGTTGAAAAGTCTTGGCCCCCTGACAACCAAGCTATTTTCCTTCAGGGTTGAGGAGGTCCCTTGTCGTGCTTTTAATTTGGGAACACTACACATTCTGCCTTTCATATTTTCCAGTGTTGTTTGAATGGTAATTGGGTTTAGTTTTATGTTTGGTACCAGTTTTTTGATCATTTTCCATATGTAGATTATGATGTACCTCTCTCTTCTTCTTTCCAATGAGTACAGATTTAGTTTACGTAGTCTTTCCCCGCAGTTGAGTTCTTTGCAGCCATCAATCTTGGCTGTGAAATGACTTTGCGTTTCTTGTAGTTTATTAGTTTCTTCCTTTTTATATGGGGACGTCAAAACTGAGCAGTATTCAAGTTTTGGTATAATCAGTGTTTTTAGCAGGGGAATCATTACTGTCCTGTCCCTTCTCTTGAACGTTCTTAGAACCTGTCCGGCGACTCTTTTTGCTTTATTTATCGCTATCTGATTTTGTGTTCCGAATTTCGCTTCATGTGTCATTATTATCCCGAGATCAATCGCTTTCATGCTTCTCTGAATTTCCTGTCTATCTGGAGCATAATATGGAGTCTGTTTAAGTTCTTCTTTTCTACCATATCTCAAGAGTTGAAATTTCTCGGCGTTGAATGACATGTTGTTGTCTTCTGACCATTTGTATATTTTGTTCGTGTCACTCTGCAAGGCCTCCACGTCATGTACATCGCTGATTTTTCTGCTGATCTTTGTATCGTCTGCAAAGGATGTTACTATACTATTGCTGTTTACTCCGCTGTCTATGTCTGTTAGCATGATAATGAACAGGAGTGGGGCCAGTACTGTCCCTTGTGGTACTGAGCTGCGTACTTCCGATTCTGATGATGATATACCTTGAATTTTGACGACCTGCAGACGATCACTAAGGAAGTTGTAGATCCATTTTCCCACTTTGCCTGTTATTCCCACGTCTTTAATTTTATGTCCTATTAAACCATGGTCACATTTATCGAAAGCTTTAGCAAAATCTGTGTATATAACATCGTAGTTGTCATTGCCTTCCAATGCATCTAGGATATTGTTGTAGTGCTCTACTAGTTGTGATAGGCATGATCTACCTGATCGGAATCCATGCTGATTTTCGTTGAATCTTTCCCGTGTCTCCAGGAAATCATAAATTTTCTCTCTAACTATTCTTTCAAATACTTTGGTGAGGTGGGACGTCAATATATACTGTATATATATATATATATATATATATATACCATATATATATCTATATATATATTATAATATATATAATATATATATATATATAATATATATATATCTATATATATATATCTATACCATATATATATATATATATATATATATATACATACCATATATATATATATATATATATATATATATATACACACCATATATATATATATATATTATATATATATATATATATATATATATATATATATATATATATATATATATATACCTATATATATATATATATATATACCATATATATATATATATTATATACATACATATATATATATTAGGGTGTCTCAAATATACGAATGGAGGATTTCGGGTCGGGGCGACGCTTGCCCGTATTACACCTTTAAAATTTGACAGCTGTAGGGGGATTTTTAGGGGTCACTCAAGTTCGCCACTTCTGTTTCACTTATACAAGATTTTCTTCTCTTTCGCAGGTTATGGTTACTAGAGCAGGAAACCAGTTGTGGTTGCTGGACAAGGCCCCAATTGCAGCGATTGTTTGTCCACGACTTCCCTCGAAGGAGCAATGCCTGCTCCTTTACTTCCACCACCACCAAGACAAGAGGGAAGGAAGACCAAATCGGAGAGCATTCGCCTGGTGGTGGAAACCATCTGGCCCATCTGGGAGAAGGCCAACATACCAACTACCACCAAGAAGTACGCAGGGGAGAAGCTGGCGAAGTTGATCGATACCTACGACGCACTCAAGAAGAACAGGACAAAGCCGCAAGAGGGTTACCGGTACAAGGAGGGGATGTTCAAGTCGGATTTGGAAGACGTGTTTGACGTGGCTCACTCCTCCGCGCTATCCTCCTCCAAGGTCCCTCAGGAGGACAAGGATTTTCTCACCTCGCAGAGGGAAGACAGGATGTCGTCAAGTCTTGCGGGGGTGGACCAGAAGACAGCGAAGAAGAAAGCTGTGAAGCGGAAGAGGGATCTTGCAGCCACGGCTAGGAAGAGTAAATGGATGCTGGGGTGACACAGCTCATGGAGGTAGCGATCTTGGAGGTGGATGGTAGCAGCACTGAAATGAACACGGAAGACGAGGATGATGACGACGAGACGTACCAAGCGCCCAGCACCAGCAAGGCCCAGACTCAAAAGAAAAGGCGAATGAATGCCCTCACGGACCCGAATCTCATCGCTGCTTGGGATCGCGACAACATGTCCGTGAGACAAGCAACGTCGTCCTTTGCAGCAGCAGCTCAGAGTTTGGGTCATGACCTGGATGACCTGGTAATCTCGCCAGCAACTGTTCATCGAACACGGAACAAGATCCGAAAGGAGATGGGAGAAGAGTTGACCCGAAAGTTCGAAGCTTCTGGTCCTTTAGTCTTGCACTGGGATGGGAAACTGTTGGAAGATATCGCCAAGGAGAAGAAGGAGTTTGACCGGATTGCTGTTGTGGTGACGGGCGATGGAGTCGAGGAGCTTCTTGGTGTACCCGTTGCGGTGGACGGCACTGGAAAAGAACAGGCTGCAGCCGTACTCCAGGAAGTCCAGGCTTTTGGCATTTCAGAGCAAATCATTGGACTGGGATTCGACACCACAGCTGTGAACGCTGGGATGATCCAAGGTGCTTGCGTTCGCATTGAGCAGGAGTTTCGCCGTCCCATGTTGTGGTTGGCTTGCCGTCACCACGTCTTGGAGATCTTACTCAAGGATGTCTTCGTGCGATGTCTGGGGCCGTCCTCTTCCCCGTTGACATTCTCTTCAAAAGATTTCAACAGCGGTGGGCCTCCATTGACAAAGGGTCATTCTTGTCCATCGGTGACGAAAGCAATCCCACAACAACTGACAACTGGGCAAATCAAGCGTCTTCCATGAAGAAATACCTGCAGCAGACGCTTTCCCACGGCACACATCCCCGAGAAGACTACCGTGAACTCCTCATCCTTTCCTACCGCTTCCTTGGCGGTCAGGTCCAGGGGGGATTTCGTCAGCCTGGGGCCTATCACCACGCCAGATGGATGGCCAAAGCCATCTATGCCCTCAAGATTTTCATGTTCCGTCACCAACTGGACCTGACAGCCAGGGAAGAAGGAGGACTTCGGCGGCTGTGTTTGTTCATCTCCCTCGCGTACGTGAAGCAGTGGAATGAGGCAATGGTCTCGAATCGAGCTCCACTAAACGACCTAGAGTTCCTTCGCCTGCTCGAGGCCTACCCTGACAAGGAAGTCAGCCACACGGCATCCATGGCCTTGAAAAGGCACCTGTGGTACCTCTCAGAGGATCTCGTGGGGCTTGGTTTCTTTGACGACCGCATTCCAAAGGACACGAAGCTAAAGATGGTCCAACGACTTCAATCCCCCGCCACGAAGAAAGGACTCAAGCGGATCGATCCGAAGAACTTCAATCCACAGCAATCCATCGAGCTCTTCGTCACCCGGGGAACAAAAGAAGTCTTCTTCCGCGCGATCCTTCCAGAATCTGAGTCTCCCACCTTCCTCATGAAAGATCCAGAGGATTGGATCAATGACCAGGATTGGATCACGGCGCAAAAGAGGGTGAAAGCCCCGAAGGTGGTCAATGACGCCGCCGAGCGTGGTATCGCTTTGATGAAAAGATTCAATTCCACCATCACGCGTGATGAGAAGCAGAAGCAATTCGTCCTCAAGGTGGTTCGGGCTCACCAGAAGTTGATCCCCGTCAAAACGAAGGAGAGCTTGAAGAGTAAAATCAAGTAGTGTAGGACAGATTGATGATGAAAACAATCCATTTATACGCGCTTATTTCAATTAATGAAAGGTGCATTTCGTTTATTTTCATTTTTGTTCAGAAATAAAGAGAATAAGAGAATGATAGAAATTTCTTTTTTTTCCTAAATAGCTACAAGAAAGTGTTAAACTTGAGTGACCTCTAAATACTGTTCGATTCCCATCATTTTTCGATTTTTAGAACCTCTATGCCTATTGAAATCGGGGCAGCATTCGCGAGCAAGAGAAAATCGAAAAAAAAAAAAAATTCTATGTATTAATGAGACACCCTAATATATATATATATATATACCGTAAATATACAGGGTCCGCAAAAAAAAAGGAGCATGACGAAAATTGCTCTCACGCCCGCATTTTTTGCCGGACCCTTAAATGTTATATATCTAGCTAAAGATAAAAGAGCCCACAGTTGTATAAAAGAAATTTCATCAAAATCGATCCTAAAATAAAGATTTTATGGCCACAAACGTGCAATGACTAAAAAAATGAATTTCCGCGTAAAAATTTAATGTTTTTCTCATTTTAAATTATTTTTTTCAGATGCCTAAATAATTTTAATCAATAAAAATGATAATATGCCCTTCTCTAAAGAAGATAAAATATTAATAAAACATTATAGACTTGATAAAAATTATGGCGCAATAAAATTATTACAAGAGTTTCCGAATTAACCATGGTCGAAAGGAGGTTTGGACAAGCTGTTAAGAAAAATCGACGAAACTGAAAGTAGTGAAAGGAAACAAGGAAGCGGGAGGCCAAGATCAGTTCGAACCTAAGAAAACATCAGAGATGTGGAACTAAGAATTTGTAGTCAAGAAGGCAGACCAGGAACTCACGTGACACCGTCAAGAATTGCTAATGAGTTGAGCATATCCGAAAGTAGCGTCAGAAACATTATTAAAAACGACCTTGAACTAAAACCTTATAAACGGATACACGGGCAGAAATTAACTGAAATTAACGAACAGAAAAGAGTTGTTTGTTCTGAACGCATGTTAAGAAATATCACTCCCGAAAAAGTAGACCTCGGCTTTTTTACTGACGAAAAGAAGTTTACGGTAGAACCACCGCGAAATTCCCAAAATGACAGAGTGTATTCAAGAGTTAATCGTAAAAATGAAATACCAGATGATAGACTTTATGCTACCCGTAATCATTTTTCTGCCAGCGTAATGGTATGGGTCGGTGTGTCTAAACTAGGCAAGACATCTGTTTTTTTCGTAGAGCCAAACATCAAAGTAGACGCCCGCTATTACACTGAAAATTTGTTGGAACAAATGCTGCCCGAAATGAGACGATTGGCGAATAATGGTTACTTCTTATTCCAACAGGATGGCGCTCGGGCGCATACCGCTAAGTCAACTATTGAATTTTTAGAGAATAATGTTCCTGAATTGCTTTACCCAAAAGATTGGCCCCCTAATAGTCCAGATTTGAATCCCGTAGACTACGGAATATGGGAAATGTTGGCTGAGAAAGTGTACAAGCATAAGATCCGAAATGTCGAACATTTGAAAGAAGTTATCGTACAAAAATTGGAAGAAATTACCCAAGATCAAGTAGATAAAGCTATAGATCAATTTAGGCCCCGATTACGAAGGGTTGTAGAGGTTTCGGGCAAACATATCGAAGAATTTTTTTAGTCTTATAATTTCGATTTCTTAGGAAATTGTAAAATTATATGACATGTTGTAGTAAAACTTTTATATTTTTTTTAATTTTTGACGTATTGACATGAAATTTGGTACTAACTTAGTATATTTGTTGCTTATTTGCCTAAAATAAATTATTTGTCATTATGTGTAAAAATAAATGTACAGTAAACATTTTCGTCATGCTCCTTTTTTTTTTTGCGGACCCTGTATATATATATATATATACCATATATATATATATATATATATATACCATATATATATATATATATATACACCATATATATATATATATATATACCATATATATATATATATGTATATATATATATACACACCATATATATATATATATATCATATATTATATACCACATATATATATATATAGATATATATATATGAATAGAAACGACATAAGTGTTAAGGAACGTTTCTGCACAAGAGGAGGAGAGATAACGAATAAATGAAAAATGAGGCGAACCGCCCGGGAATCGAACCCAGGGCCTTCCAATTGCCGGTTGGACGCTCTACCATTATGCTACGGACCTCACTCAATCACAAATCGAAATTCTCCCACATAGGGCAGAAACCAATGCCCTGAGAGGGCACCCTCGCAAATCGTGAATATGCGCATATAACTGCAATGACCGCGCAGTATATAAATGAATAGAAACGACATAAGTGTTAAGGAACGTTTCTGCACAAGAGGAGGAGAGATAACGAATAAATGAAAAATGAGGCGAACCGCCCGGGAATCGAACCCAGGGCCTTCCAATTGCCGGTTGGACGCTCTACCATTATGCTACGGTCCTCACTCAATCACAAATCGAAATTCTCCCACATAGGGCAGAAACCAATGCCCTGAGAGGGCACCCTCGCAAATCGTGAATATGCGCATATAACTGCAATGACCGCGCAGTATATAAATGAATAGAAACGACATAAGTGTTAAGGAACGTTTCTGCACAAGAGGAGGAGAGATAACGAATAAATGAAAAATGAGGCGAACCGCCCGGGAATCGAACCCAGGGCGTTCCTTAACACGTTCCTTAACACTTATGTCGTTTCTATTCATTTATATACTGCGCGGTCATTGCAGTTATATGCGCATATTCACGATTTGCGAGGGTGCCCTCTCAGGGCATTGGTTTCTGCCCTATGTGGGAGAATTTCGATTTGTGATTGAGTGAGGTCCGTAGCATAATGGTAGAGCGTCCAACCGGCAATTGGAAGGCCCTGGGTTCGATTCCCGGGCGGTTCGCCTCATTTTTCATTTATTCGTTATCTCTCCTCCTCTTGTGCAGAAACGTTCCTTAACACTTATGTCGTTTCTATTCATTTATATACTGCGCGGTCATTGCAGTTTATATATATATATATATATCATATATATATATATATATATATATATAGAATTAGACCGTGAGAGGGAGGCCAGGATGAGGCTTCAAGAAAGCGTGATGCTTCTGACGGCAAAATTGGATTCCCTTGAGACTCCAGTTACGACCCCTCATGCCTCAGTTTCTACTAATAATATAAATAGTATTAATAGCCCTCTCTCTTCCCCTAGTTCCCAACCCTTCGTTCGAGTGCGAAATGGAGCCCCATTGCGAAAAGCAAAGACTTGTCTACCAGTAATAACAAGCAATAAGTTTTCTGTTTTAGGTTTCGAAGATGCTGATGAACCGGAAATACGACTCGTTGGCGATTCCATTGTTCGAGGGCAGCTCGAGGAATTCTGTGGGAGAAACCCTCGTCGTAGGCGCCGTTACTGCTACCCTGGTGCAAGGGTGGAGGATATAACTAATAGTGTTGACCATTTTACAGACGGTACCGCCGAGGACACAACGTATGTTATTCATGTCGGTACTAATAACGTTTTAAATTCTAGATCGGAAGAACTGCTGGCTAGGTACAGGGACTTAATAGAGCGACTAAAGGAGAAAACTAATAAGATTGTCTTAACAGGTATACTTCCTCGAATTATCCAACGTAACGATTTCTACAGCAAGGCGACCTATATTAACAATAACCTAAAGTCTCTTTGCCAACAGGAAGGAGTGCATTATGCGAATTTTTGGAACAGTTTCTACGGCAGGAGGGACTTGTTCCTCGAAGATGGACTTCATCTTAATGACGTAGGAGCTGCGCGTTTAGGAAGACTATTTCATAATACTGTCTCTTCTTTTCAGGCTGCCGTAACTCGAACGGTCCCAGCGTAAATTCTACAAGTTTCCCCTGCGCTCGCGAAGGTGTCGTAATTGCAAGCAATTTGAAGGTTCTATCCTTAAATGCTCGTAGCCTACGAAATAAAATAAATGAATTTTTTTCTTTAATTGCTTGTAAAGACTATGATTTAATTGCGATAAACGAATCGTGGCTTAGCACTGAAACACGTGACTTTGTAGGGGAGTATCAAATTAAAGGTTATAGACTTTTTGTTAAAAACAGAATAGGTAGGCGAGGAGGCGGTGTTATGTTGTATATCAAAGATAATATTGCGAACGTTATAGAAGTAAAGCACTCAATTCCAGAACCGATAGATTCGACTATAGCAGAACTTAAATTAAACGACTTCAAACTTCTTGTTGCGGTTATATATAGGCCCCCTAATCAAACAGCTGATACGGACGAAGCGTTATATCGTGAACTAAAGAGAATAATCGGTAGTGAGCAGGCTTTAGTTATGGGTGACTTTAATTGCGCCAACGTGAATTACGATACAATGCAGGGAGACGCGGAAGGTAATCGTTTAGTTAATTTTCTCGAGGATAGCTTTCTTATTCAAAAGGTTGGGGAACCTACGAGGTTGGACAGTATTTTAGATTTAGTAATAACTACGGATGATAGGCTAATTACTGATCTTCAAGTAATAGAACCGTTAAGCAATAGCGATCACAATATGGTAGAGTTTGTCCTCTCAGTAAGTCACTCGAAACCAACTAACTCGACTAAAATTCCTAACTTCCAGCACGCAGACTTTTGTAAATTTCGAGATAAATTGTCACACGTCAATTGGGAAAACGTGATGGGGAACTCCAACGCAAAACTAATGTGGGAATCGTTCGAAACAGTATTTAGGACTATAAATGAGGAATGTGTACCGTACAAAATTAAGCGTGCGAAAGTAAACAACAAGCCCTTGTGGTTTACTTCTAGAGTAGGAGACATTATAAAGAGTAGAGATAGGGCTTATAGGCAACATAAGTGCGATAAAACAATTTGTTGTTACGAAACAACTACATCTCTGAGGCGTGAAGCGAAAAGTGTAATAAAAAAGTCCAAGCGCGAATTTGAAATCTCCATAGCTCGTGACGGTAAAGAAAACCCCAAGCGATTCTTTCAATACGTCAATAATAGAAATCCAGTAAAAAGTGTCTTGGGTCCATTGAAAAATGTAAACGGAGATCTAGTTTCTGAAAACAAGGAAATGGCTACCTTGCTAAACGAATTTTTTACGTCAGTTTTTACTATAGAAGATGTAACGAATATCCCTACGGTCATAGACATAATACCTTTTGATAATGGTAATATTTTGGATAATATTGTCGTTAGTGAAGGGGAAATGCGCTATATTGATAAAATGAAAACGCGTAAATCACCGGGTCCGGATTCCATATATCCCATACAACTAAAAGAATTAAAAGATAGCATTGTTGTGCCGCTAACAAAGATTTTTAATGCGTCTATTTCTGAGGGGTGCGTACCAGATAATTTCAAGTTAGCAAACGTAACACCTATCTTTAAGAAAGGCGATAAAGGTGCGGCGGGAAATTATAGGCCAATCAGTTTAACGTCTGTTGTAGGTAAGCTACTGGAATCAATAATTAGGGATCGTATAGTCGAACACTTAGAATTCCATAAGCTAGTTAGAAATACGCAGCACGGATTTAGGCGAAACAAATCTTGCTTAACTAATCTTTTAGAATTTTTCCAAAGCGTGGTTGACGTTTACGATAGACATCGGGCGGTTGATGTAGTGTATTTAGATTTTCAAAAAGCGTTTGACACCGTGCCGCACAAAAGACTCATTGAAAAAACTAAGGCTCATGGAATCAGGGGTGTAGTAATAAATTGGCTAGAAGAGTGGTTGCGAGGTAGGAAACAGAGGGTGGTCGTTGATGGAGCGGAGTCGTGTTGGGCTAATGTAGCGAGTGGCGTTCCTCAGGGTTCTGTATTGGGCCCCTGCTTTTTCTTATATATATTAACGATTTAGATGTCGGCCTAGTCAGTACAGTTTCAAAGTTTGCGGATGACACGAAGCTGGGTGGTAGGGCGATTAATGACGAAGATAGAGGTAAAATTCAGGAAGATCTGAATAAAATCGTTGATTGGTCAGTCACATGGCAAATGAGATTTAACGTGGATAAGTGCAAAATTTTGCATATAGGTTCGCGTAACGGTAATTTTGCGTATAGTATGTCAGGGAAAGATTTAACAAGCGTAGAGCAGGAAAAAGATTTAGGAGTTATAGTCACTAGTGATTTAAAAGTAGCGAAACAAAGTACAGCAGCGGTCAATAAGGCGAACAAAGTGTTAGGTTTTATAGCTCGAAATTTTGAGTACAAATCGCGCGATATTATAGTTCCACTTTATAAATCATTAGTTAGACCCCATTTGGAGTACGCGGTCCAATTTTGGAATCCGCATATGCGCAAAGATATAGACAAAATCGAAAGAGTTCA
>JAJOZX010015914.1:32500-60490 GCA_023014485.1 Bathynomus jamesi
ACAGCACTTCTTCATTAGACTTCTTGATTAAGTCACTTCATATTAGCACCTCATTAGGACTCCTTTGTTAGCAGCCTCGCTGCGGGGAGGGGGCAGAGGCCCCTTGCCTCCTTAGTCTTTTTTAGATTCCGGCCTGAGCCATGGTCGAAAGAGGTCGAACCTCTACCCTTGTAATTCAGAGCACTAACTGTAAATTTTTAAGAAGTAAATTACCGTAAGAGAAACTTTTTATTTTTCCCTTCGAGTTGGGCTATCTTCAGAGAAAGTATCAGAGAAAGTATCAGAGAAAGTATCAGAGTATTATAGAAAGAGAAGAATTAAAAATTGGCGACCCTTTGCCCAAATTAAGAGACAACCCAAGCACCATAGAAGATATTGGCATAACAGTCTGGCGAGTCTGTAGCCAAGAGTTTAACAAGAGGCGACCGAAAAGAATTAGAATGTTATAGAAGAAATATCCGTTGCTTGCCTCCTAACTAGAACCCCCGTCGATCTGAACCACCCCAGGGCCATAGACGGAGGGGTTAACTGTCTGGCGACCCTGCCAGGATAAGAAAAAGATTTTTAGAAAAAGATTTTTAGAAGATTTGTAGAAGAAGATTTGTAGAAGAAGATTTTAACAAGAAGATTTTAACAAGAAGATTTTAACAAGAGGCCACTCTTTGGCCAAGATAGAAATTACCATGCATCAGGATAAAACCATTTGACCGGCGTGTCACGACTTCTAGTTCGTAACATCCACCCTTTAACCGGTGTGTCACGACTCCAAGTTCTCCACGCCAAGTTTTCATCCAAGAAGAAGTAGCCAGCAAGACGTCTTCAGGACACGTCTCTGAGGATTTTGCCAGTAGAAATTTTCTTAAGTACATTTTGTTTTTTTTCAGTAATTTATAAACACTTGAAAAGTTAGTATTATTAACAGTTAATAATGAGTATCAAATCAGAATTTACAAGAAACACAGTGAACATTTCAGACACTAGTGATACATTTTTTTTAGTGAAACAGTAATTTTCACAGAAGTTAAATGTAAGAGAAGTTAAAAGTAAGAGAGTTAATTTCAAAGAGAGTTAATTTCAAAGAGAGTTAATTTCAAGAGAGTTAATTTCAAGAGAGTTAATTTTAAGAGAGTTAATTTCAGTTATTTTCACTGCTATATTCAGTATAGAATAATTTTATTTTATGTATCAAACATAATAGTATCGTACCTTCGTGTACATTCGAGTGAAATGTTGTTTACATTTTATATTTTTGTTTGCAAATTTTTTTCAAATTATTGAATTGAATTGACTTGCAAATTAAGAGAGAGAGAGTTTACAGAGAGTTTATAGAGAGTTTATAGATTTAGAGAGATACTTGAAGTCAGTTTTGAAGTCAGTTTTAAAGTCATTTTTTGAAGTCATTTTTTTGAAGTCAGTTTTTGAAGTCAGAAGGTTGCACCAAGAGGGTCAACCAAAACAGAGGTTAATCGTCTCCACTTGATAAAGATCGAGTGCAGTCATTTTCCATTTTTAGTTAATTTCAAGTTAGACAGTTTAAGTTATAGAGATACTTGATTGCATTTCAAGTAAGGCGGTTGCACCAAGAGGTTCAACCAAAACAGAGGTTAATCGTCTCCACTTGAATAGAGATCAAGTGCAGTCATTTTCCATTTTCAGTTAATTTCAAGTTAGTTTCAGAATACTTGATAAGAGGTCAAGTCAGAAGGTTGCGCCAAGATGGACAACCGCCCCAGAGATTTATAGAAATACTTGATAGAGTTCAAGTCAGAGAGTTTTATTTGAAGTTAGAGATTTCATGTCGAAGTTATTTTTCAAGTCGAAGTTATTTTTCAAGTCAGTATTATTCCAAGTATTCCGACTCCCAATGTAGTAATGCCAAGTTAAGAATATTAATTAATGTTTAATATAAATTTACTAAAAATTGTGATGATTACGATAAAGCATGTTTGTTAGATTGTAAATTGTTTAAAATGCGAAGAGTTGGCAATCTTGAAGAGAGGCCGACAGAGCGGAACCCACAAAAAGACTCAGTCTTGAGGCAACGCGTTACGCGGTAGGTTGACGAAATGTAACGTAAAGTTAATTAAGTGCGTGTCCCTCTCCGACCTAAATTAGTATAATAGAATTTCATACTCGCATACCCCTAACATAACTAAACCATTTTCGAAATTAATAAAACGTAATAAGTGTTAATAAAGAGTATTAATATACCTCCCCCTTCCCCCTTTGCTTTATAACGGTTTTCAGAGTCAGGTCTAGGCGCGCTACCATGATATTTATACGATACGGCAAAAAGAGTGTAGAGAAACAAAGTGATAAATGAAAGAAAGAGCCGATAGAGAATAAATAGAGATATAGTAAAGTAGAAAGAAGCGTAAATAATGAAGAGAAGTAAATTAATAAAGCCGACCAGTACATCTGGTGGCTAGCGGCGGTCCTCCTATTATATAATATTTTGAATGAGGCTTACCCACGTGATTTAGTATTTTGATTAAAATTCTTCAAAACCGGTATAATAACCAATAGCGTTAATGAATATTTTATTTCGATTATTAAACTATCTAAATGCAAAGTTGATTCCGTTTGCAGGCAAATTTCGAAATTCATTCCTTAAAATTTCATTGTAAATATAAATACAAGATGGCGCGTCGCCTTCGACATCCTTATAGCGTCCCTGACAAACTTCGCGCCTAAGAATTTAATTTGTTTTCCCTTTGTCCCATTTTGCATCGTCCAGTTCCGTTGCTTTTCGTATAGTTCGTATAGTTCGTATAGTTTTTATGTTCGAATGTCCATTTTTACATAAGAACCAAAATCGCTTAACGCGAGTTTGGATAATAATTTTACTTGTAGCTTCCTATTTTTGTTCGTGTCACAACCCTACGATCTACCATATCTATGGTTTAGTCGTATCCATTTTCCATTTGTTATAGAAGTTATTATAATTAATTATGAATTGTCTTGCATCTCACCCTCGACCCTAGATTATGCATACACATTGCATGTAACAGGATTGGAACCCGAGGTTGTACTTCTTAGTCATTACTACCCACTCTTTGTCTCTAATTCGTTCTTGTAAATCTTCCTAATAATGATTTGTACTATACGTAGAAATTCAATAACTATGACGTCACATTCTCCCTTCATCATATATCTAGTATTCAATGTATGAAAATTCTTTAACATCATACTAAGGACGAAACACTCTATAGAAGTCATTATTTATATGTTATGTAGTATAATTATAACTATTATTCGACCATATCTCCCGCCCCCATACGTCCATATCTTATCTTGATCATTATCCTATATAAATTTTATTAAATATTCATTTTTTCTCATTCGTTCGAAAACGCAAAAATACGTTCTCGTATTGTTTTTTTTATTATTTTTTTCAAGTGCGTTCACCCCTCAAGATATTCATAAATGCTTACTAAGATCGAATTCCGCTCACGACGACAGATTCGAACGCCTCAAAGATAAAATATCTCCGTTCGCTCTGATTTCAAATTTATAACATGTTAAACATATTATAACATATGTATATAAATCTATATCATGTGTGCCATGTACGTTGTATTATATTTCTAAACATCTTAATTGTCTATTAATATGAAACACTGTAAAAAAAAACAAAGTTATAGTAACTGTTTAATTGTAATTAACTGTAATACTTTAATTTAATATAACGTAATGTACTTCAATGAAACTGTAATTAATAATAACTTGTAATGTACTTCAATGAAACTGTAATTAAATGTAATGATTTAATTTATAATGTAAGAAAGTACTTTAATAGAACTGTAATGGATAATCATAAGCGAATGTGAAGTAATCCATAATTGTAATCGTAATTGTAATGAACCAAAATTAATACGTACTCAGTCGTGTACTTAATTTGTACTTATGTGTACTATTACGAAATGATATCGCCTTCAGAAATGAAGATTCGGCAAAAATATACGATTAGTTTTTATTTTTATTTTTTTAATTATTTTTAGTTGAAATTTTTCAAACCCTCTGATCATGTGTTTAAACGGGGGGGAACTTAATCTTCAACTGTCGTCCCCCAACATTTAGGGTTATATTATACATGTAATTGTAAAATTACAGCACTTCTTCATTAGACTTCTTGATTAAGTCACTTCATATTAGCACCTCATTAGGACTCCTTTGTTAGCAGCCTCGCTGCGGGGAGGGGGCAGAGGCCCCTTGCCTCCTTAGTCTTTTTTAGAATCCGGCCTGAGCCATGGTCGAAAGAGGTCGAACCTCTACCCTTGTAATTCAGAGCACTAACTGTAAATTTTTAAGAAGTAAATTACCGTAAGAGAAACTTTTTATTTTTCCCTTCGAGTTGGGCTATCTTCAGAGAAAGTATCAGAGAAAGTATCAGAGAAAGTATCAGAGTATTATAGAAAGAGAAGAATTAAAAATTGGCGACCCTTTGCCCAAATTAAGAGACAACCCAAGCACCATAGAAGATATTGGCATAACAGTCTGGCGAGTCTGTAGCCAAGAGTTTAACAAGAGGCGACCGAAAAGAATTAGAATGTTATAGAAGAAATATCCGTTGCTTGCCTCCTAACTAGAATCCCCGTCGATCCGAACCACCCCAGGGCCATAGACGGAGGGGTTAAAATATATATATATATATACCATATATATATATATATATATATATATATATATGTATATATATATATATATATATATATATATATATATATATACCATATATATATATATATATATATACCATATATGTATATATATATATATATATATATATATATATATATATATATACCATATATATATATATATATATATATTAGGGTGTCCCAAAGTCATAGGGGGCCAAATCTTTTTTTCGGGATACAAATCCGCTCGTGTTGCGCTCTTTTGATGTTTCCCATTAGAAGTCTTCCTGTAAAATTTCAGAGAGATCGAAGGAAATTTAAAGGTCCCGAACTTTGAACACTTTATTTCTCCTCTTAACTGAAAGGCAAATTAACTGAAATATTTCTCTCAAAAGTTCCATCACAAAGATGATTATACAAAATAAACATGTATTTTAATCTTAACACAAACAACAATTTCAAAGCATCACATTTATGCATTTTAACTAAACACGTGTTTCATGAGATCCGTTTTTGTTCCCTTCCGGCTCACATTCCGTCGGTGTGAGTGGACAGTTCGAAGGAGGAACTGGAGGTCTTCTTCATCACGGCACAGAGGTTTGCTTGTGTATTTCTCAATGAGGGCGATGCCTCGCTCTGCTGCATCATTGACCACCATCAGTTCTGCAGCTCGGCTCTTTGCCAGACGGTAGTTTTCGTCAGTAAGCCATGTTTCAAGGTCTTTGGTGAGGAACGTGGGCTCAACTTGGAGAAACTGAAAGAGTGTGGTGGATCGACTCGTCACCCACGGACTTAAACGGCCATCCACTTGCAGTCCCTTGCCTTGGACCTGTTTGAGTCCTTTCCCAGGGCGCTTTTTCAGGTTAGCCGTCATGTTACGCTTTTCATTGTCGTCAACCCTGTCATCAAACTGCAAGACAGATTAAGTCCTCCGAGATATACCACAGATGACGGAGCACAGCCCGGTAAGCTGTGTTTCCAACGTCCTTGTCAGGGTAACCTACAAGAAGATTGCACAGCCTAACGTCATTTTTGGGAGATTTGATGGTGATGGGAGCCTCGTGCCAGTGACGCACGTATACAAGGCTCACGAAGAGAGCCATACGTCGAACCCCTTGCAGTTCTTGGAGACGAAGTTCGGAGAACTGGGACTGCAGTAATGCTATTTTCAGGCAGTAAATACCTTTGTCCAAGGTACAAGAGGCTCAGTCGAAGAAGTTCTTCATAATCCTCTCGAGGATGATTACCACTTCTTAGGGCATCGCGGAGATAGTCTATTACCTCAAGTCGCATTTGTGAAAGGCAAGCATTGTCATTTATGAAGGCTTTAGCCACCTCGTCCTTGTCAAATGCATCCAACTGACAGTGGTTTATTGAAGGCCAGGCCTCCTTGAATCTCCTGAAAAGTGGGATTTGAGGACTTGGTGGTGTTCCTAGGCACACGATGAAGACATCCTTGAGAATCACTTCGTGAACGTGATGACGGCAAGCAAACCATAAAAGAGATCTTCCCAATGCCGCTTCCAAACGCGCACACGTGTCCCGTAGTGTAAATCCTTACGGTACAAAAGAGTTCGTCTCCGACGAATTGTATTCTAAACCTTGAACCCAAAATTCCTTTGTTCTGAAATCACAGAGTGTGCATTCTTTCATACGCGGAGAAATCCAATGTAATCCACATAAATCCCATTAATCCCATGTAATCCGTAGAAATCCCATAAATCCCATGTAATCCGTAGAAATCCCATAAATCCCATGTAATCCACATAAATCCTATTAATCCCAATCTAAATTGTTAGATGCGAGGTGCATATGAAAATATGCACATCGCATGAATTCTTCGATCCTCCGCGTCTCTATTATTGTCAGCATCACGTGATGCAAGGCAAGCGTCAACACCTCCGTTTTTATATTTTATATTAAATTTTCCTAAAATCTTGACCTATTCCCATAGATAAAGCATAATTGTGTCAACCTATAGCCCACCAGATTTCCCTAGCTCGACCTACTCGCATACCAAATTTCAGCTCCCTAACCCCTATTTCTCTTTTCGTTAGAATCACGCAAAAGTGGTTCTCTCGAATACGAAATTCATTGCGCCCTATAATTCCTTCCAAATCAGTTCCCTTTTGTATAGGTTTCGGACCCTCCTCCATGCGCCCCCCTGGCGCCTCTCGATCCTACAATTATGCCTTATTATCAAAAGAAAAATGTAAATTCCGCGAAACCTATTTCGATCACGATTGGTTCGCCCCCGGAACTCTCCCGAAGTTCCATCTCCCAATCGAGGCAGTAAATTAACGTCGCCTCCGCTTAAATTCGAATATAAGAAACTATTATAGGCGCTTGCTGTTAGGCTCCGCCCGTAAGAGGGTGACCCTTAGTTTACCTCGTCTCCGCCTACCCCGAGGTTATAAAAACCCCGAGAGCGTCGGAAACGAGGTTCTTTGCTTTCTGACAATCTTCATAATACGTAAACTCTGTGACTTAAAGTCGATAATTACTCCTGCAGTGGCACTACCCCTCCAGGTCAACTTAGCTCCCAATTGATATTGGAACTTAACTTCAGATATATATAAAAATTGTATATTGAGCTTTAGTCAACCTGTTCAAAGTTAATTTACTAATTAATTTAATTTAATTAAATATTATTTTTGATATAAAAAGAATTCTGTATTCAAAGTGAATTATTAAAAAGACTGTTAAATTTAGTCGTCGTTTCCATTCACCGCATAAACTCGTTTCAACCTCCGTACGGAAGCACTCAAAGGTGATCTTCCGAAACTTTACGACCAATTGAGGTAAGAGTGGTCAGTGACATCCACACACATTTTTGACAAGGCGCGAGCGCCGAGTGCATCCACTGGTAACCCGAGAGTGACGTGTCTATTATCCTTCGGATATAATTCCGACTCCAACCAAGGGGACCAACCCTGGTATTCATTGTCCGTAGTCGTCTAAAACAAATCGAGGGCCCTTTTAGGGACGTACCCCTCGACACTGGAGGTCCCACCGAGACGCAGAGGACCCAGGAACCCCCAGGACCCGGAATTTGGGTGAACGAAGTCTTGCCCATCTCGCCCCGGGTTCTCCCTCACTCCTCTCGGAAGGCGCCAAGGCTGTACATGACGTCACCGTCTAGCCCTTGTCTCATCTGCGAGTGACCTTCAAATCGAGAGAGACGCCAGCTGATGCCACGTCACGAAGTCGCCTCAGTTTCCTCTCTCGGTCACTTCACGCGAACGTTTTACGTTTGAGTGATAATTGAACGTAACTATTAAGTATCACTGATTACCTTTAACCCAATTATAATCTTTAAATTGTGTACACAGTTTATACACTAATCATTAACATTACTTTTGCCACCGTAATAATTCACGGTGAATGGTGACTAGTAATACTAACTACAAACAAACGTTAAGAAAATTTTAATTTTCTTTTTGTTTAGTTTTTTCACTTTGAGTAAGTGGGATCCGTGAAGTGATTTTACCACTTAATAATTTTTCTTAATTATCAAACTTAGTGTAAATTAACGTGTAATTTTAATTAATTACGTAATAGTGAAATACGCTATATGTGACTAAGTAGTCATTTATTATTATTTTTCTTTAACGATTTTAATAAGTGAATTATTTTAAATTCGTTTTCATTATTGAATTACCGAGTGTAATATTTTACTTTTTATTTCTGTAATTGAATAGGTTAGGTAGGGTTAGGTTATTCTTTTCATTTTAATTGTTTTACTTGGTGCTACGGAAATTACGCTTGTGACCTAATTGCAGGCCACATCCGTGATTACGATTGGGGCACGACTAGGGTACTTCCTTGCGAACTCAGGCAGAGGGTAGGATCCACCACCGCTGGAACTCACGTTGCCATCGTTAGGATCGAGGATACGAAAGGGACTTTGTGTGGGACTCTTCATTCATTGGAGACCAACGATTCGACAATCGGATTACAAGTAACCTTTTGCTATCCCAACCTTTATTTTTTTCTTATTTCGTTTTTTTTATTACTATGATAACACCTATTTAAGGAGAGTGATAGAACAAAACTGGCATAACTTGTTTTTTTTTAGCTATCACGTCGTTCCTGATATACGATATTTTAGTGTGTTACTGCAGTTGTTGAGGTTTCCTCGATTGTTTTGCGTTTGATTAAGTTAACCGAATTTTTAAACTTCTAATTTTTTTAATTAAATAATTAGTAGTTTACTTAATTTGGACCATCCCCCCCCCCCAAAAACAAAACAAAACAACGCAAACACGCTGATACTATATATACTAGGACCACACAGCCAAAACACACTTCAATTGTTTGTTTTCGCGCGTGACGTGTATGCCACATTCCGATTCCGATTCCGATTCAGACCGGGAATTTTTATTACCACTTACACCTCCACGCCCGTCCTTCCCCAAACGTCGCCGCATTCCCAACATCAACATGGCTGACACTAACACTGCTTCCACTGCTGCTGCCGCGACCGCGCCTGCCACGAATATTACGTATTCCAGGTTACTCAACTTACCGGCGTCCGTTCCAAGATTTAAGGGAACCGTCGCGGGAAAGACCACCGAGCCACTTGTTCACCACTGGCTCCACAAACTGGAAGTATATTTCGAGAATGAGAAGGTGATCACGGACAAGGATAGATCTTGGAAGCACAACGGTTTGTAGATCTAGAAGAAGGGTCAGCATCGAAGTTTGTTGACACTAACCCCGACTTAGAAGCGGCCACTACATGGACCCAGTATCGTCGGATTCTCTTGGACAATTTCCGAGATGTCAGCGACACTCAACCATTTGTGGCCATGACGAATTTGTTCCGATTGCGTTGGCAGGATGGTGAAGATTTTATGGAGTTTAGGAATCGCATTCAAGGCACTATGAATAGTGTCATCTTAGCCCTTGACGGAGCTTTTGATTATAAAATGTCCTCGCAAACGGCGAAGATATTGTCCTTTTCGGCCATGTATGCGAACCTACCAAGTCACCACCAAGTTAGATTCCAGAAACACGCGGATCTCACCGCGTCGTTAGCAACGGTCGTGAACAAAATGAAGGAGTCGTGTCCAAACTCAACTGATCTGAATATTCGTCAACCGAGGGAAGAACGAACCAAAACCTCCCAGTCCATCCGTTATGCTACCGAACAAACAGGAAGGCCCCAGAAGCAAAAGTTTGCTTCTGCAACGCCCGCGCCGTCGAACCAGTCTCGACCAAACTCATCGCGACAGACTCCCCCAAGTTCGCCCCTACGGTGTTACAACTGCTGTCAAGTAGGACATGGTATAAAACAATGCAGGGCGGCTGCTTATTGCGATTCCTGCAGGGAATCCGGTCACCGGCGGGGAGATCGTCCCAAATGCCGGGAGAAGGGTGCACCGCCCCAGCGACGGGATGAGTGGTCCAAAGGATCTCGACCTCCCAGGAGGCCAAAGAAGAAGGGATACCCTGAGGGAACCCCCTCTTATATAACTAACCCTAACCCTAATCTATCGAACCAGGAAGTTCGAAATATTTTTACAGAATGTTTGACCGAGCTGGGATACACCAGATCACCAGCCTTAGAACTGGAAAGTCGGGAGACGACCAATCTGCCCGATGATTTTTTAGAGGACCTGCCGGCTCCAGGATTCCAGTAAGAGGACGAGCCGGGTTGCCCTCCCCAGGGGTAGCTATTCCGTTGTGGGAAAAACCAGGAGTTACTGCTCCACTTAAGGACCCCGAGGGCCCTGCACGGAATAATCCAGATACCACTGTAGAATCCTTTAAGTTCCCCTTTTCAGAAATCCCTTGCATTGAACCCGAGACCTATGAGTCTCGTCCCGCTTCACAGAGAATTGTGGCAAACTCTGTTGACGTTCCCACGTCATATGTTTGCACAATTAGTAATACGTTTGAAGATGCTGTTATTCCACTTCGCGTTCGAAGTGTAGATATGTTTGGTTTACTAGACACAGGTAGCAACGCTAACCTGATTAAACAGTCTAGTTTGAATAAAATTCCGGGAGTTTCCAAATTGGAACTTTTCCCGTCGAAGGTTGTTTTAAAGAACGTTAATGGAGGAACCATACCCTCCATGGGGCAAGTTAGACTTAAACTGAAACTCGGCAAGTTAGGCTTCAATGCCGATTGCGTAATCGTACAAGACTCTATGCACTTTCCTACCGACATTTTACTCGGTTATCCCTTCCTAAAAGGAAATGGTTGGGATCTTAAGTTTGAAACCAACGTTGTCCAAGTGCACGGACAACTTATTCCGTTAGTGAATACGGAGTCGAACCCAGAGGTTCGTTTTTCAACTGCTGTTGAAGCAGGTTGAAGGTTTTTTCGGAAGATGTTCCCGATTTTGATGGAACCCTACAGGATTGTTGTAATCCTAGTAATGGAGGGATTCCATTTTTTCCGGCTTTGTCGCCGTGTGATGGTTTAGAGTCGGGTGAAAATCCCGTTGCACGCCAAGTCCGGCGTTCCTTGAAAGTTAGTTCAGAGTCTGTTCCAACCGATGAGTTTCAGTTGAGAGTTAAGGAAGAATTCGTTCTTGAGCCCAACCAACAGGTCTGCTTCCGCGTAATTGTTACCTTTAACGATGGTACTTACGTGGATCCTGCGACTTCAGTAGTCGTGGAGAATGTTCTTGAAAACCAAGTTCAACATTCAGGCTTAGTAATTGCACGCAGTCTGTGCACTAGCGAAGAGGCAACTATCCCTCTATGTGCGCTAATGTTGGTTCCGAATCCATTACGTTACAACCTAATACGGTAATAGGCAAGGCCTATTTGGCCCAAGCTGAGCCTATTCGTATTTCTCACGACGTACGCAGGTGTACTCCTGGAGGCGTACCTCAGCAAACATTACGTGCTAATTACAAAGCATGTCTAGAGTCCGATCCCGCAAATTCTTTCCTTTGCAGCGACCCGGACTTGTTTGACCAATTATTGGACTTCTTGGTCGAACACGAAAGCATCATCGCACTCAAGGGTGATGCTTTGGGACGTTCAAACCTCGTCCCCTTTCATATTAATCTCGCGGATAACACAAAGCCCATCTACATTCCGCCATATCGCGTTCCGCACTCCCAGCAGTTGGTTGTTGAGGAACACGTGAAGGAGATGTTAGATTTGGATGTTATCCGACCGTCGGTTAGTCCTTGGTCTTCTCCGTTGATCCTGGTCAAGAAGAAGGACGGAACGTTAAGACCGTGCATCGACTACCGACGCCTGAATAAAGTGACCGTTCCAGACCGATTTCCGCTTCCCAACATGCAGGAGGTCATTCAATATGTTGGTAAAGCTAAATATTTTACCTCGCTGGATTTAGCTTCAGGGTACTGGCAGATGTCTCTGTCTCCAGAGTCACGGCCATGTACTGCGTTCACTACCAACCAGGGCCATTACGAGTGGAATGTTTTGCCATTCGGGTGCCGAAACGGTCCTGCGAATTTCTCTCGACTTATGAACATTGTGTTGTCCGGATTATTAGGGTCTCATGCCTTAGTCTATCTAGATGACATAGTGATCTATAGCGATACAGTCGAAGAACATTTCGTACGTCTTGCCAAAGTCTTCCAACGTCTTTCGAACGAGAATCTCAAACTAAAATTGACTAAGTGCCAATTTTTCCGATCCTCGCTTGTGTATTTAGGATTTCTTCTTGCCTCTGACGGAATCCGACCGGATCCCGCCAAACTTCAGGTTCTCCTAAATTACCCTGTTCCTCGAAACGTTGATGAAGTGCGAACCTTTATCGGGTTTGTAGGATTCTATCGCAATTTCATTCCTAGGTTTTCAGACATAGCCGCTCCTTTGACCAATTTGTTCAAAAAGAAGGCTACTTTTGAATGGAATTCTGAGCATCAGAAGCCTTCACTGATCTCCGCGACAAACTCCTGCAAGAACCCATACTGCAGTTCCCGATTTTGGTAAACCTTTTATAGTAGCCACGGACGCTTCTAACTACGGGTTAGGTGCCGTCCTACTCCAAGAAGTAGAAGGTACCGAACTACCTGTGGCTTATGCGAGTCGGTTACTATCCAAACCCGAACGTAACTATTCAGGGACTGAACGAGAAGCTTTAGCCATCGTATGGGCCCTGAAGAAGTTCAAGAATATTATCTACGGGTATAAAATAACAGTAAAAACGGACCACGCTCCGTTAACCTCTATTTTCTAAAAAACTACCCGACGGGCGATTAGGTCGCTGGGCTCTTACCGTCCAGGACTTTAGCCCCGAATACGTTCACCGTCCCGGAAAACTCAACGTTCTCCCGGATTGTTTATCCCGAATAAATAAACCCGAAGAGGTCCGTGGAATTCATCGGATTGAGACTATTCCCAATTTCGATAGAGACACGCTCTTCGAGGCACAACGCAAGGACTCGTATATTTCTAATTTGGTGCAGCAATTAAAAGCCCAACCAAATTCGGAACTTCACCAGTTGTATGCTTTCCAGGATCAAATTTTGAATTATCAAATTTCTCCTGGGCAATACGTGGTAGAAGTTCCCGAGAGTCTTCAAGACGTGGCAATCAAACTTTGCCACGACAGCGTTTGTGCTGGGCATCCCGGAATTGAACGAACCCTAAAGTTGGTCCAAGCGCGTTACCATTTCCCACTCACGCGCACCAAGGTAACAGAACATTGCAAGGCATGCTCGCATGTGCCAGGCATAAAGGAGCGCGTCCGCCCACCGCGCATATGCATGCGTACCCCGTTCCTGTTAGACCTTGGGAGCGCGTAGGAATGGACGTGATGGGCCCCTTTATCCAAAGTCGAAATGGAAACAAATACGTTGTCGTTTTCACCGACCATTTTACCAGGTATAATGAAATTGTACCTGTGCCTGCCCATACATCGGAGATAATTGCCAAGTGTTTACTCGAACGAGTAATTCAACGGCACAACACGCCGGTCGTGTTGCTCTCGGACAACGCTCGGGAATTTACCTCCGCGATGTTCGTAGAGTTATGCAAACGTCTCCACATCCAAAAGGTACAAATAACACCGTACCATCCGGCAGCAAATGGTCTGGTTGAGAGGCAGAACGAAAAGATCCTTAACGTCCTACGACATCTCGTGGACGCGGACCAACGTAATTGGGACGAGTGCATCTCCATGGTGCAGTGGACTGTTAACAACAACCACAGTCAACTCATCGGGGACACCCCTCATTTTAGATTGTATCATTACGATGCAAGATTTCCTTTCGACCTCCCAAACGACTCCACCGAAGAGGGATTTAACCTACAGGAACCTCAACGCTATGCGGACGACCTGGCTCGCCATTCGTTTCAGGTTTTCGAAGATACACGACGATGTCTCAACCATGAGACCGACCGAATGGTCCACTACCAACACAAGCGGTACCCTAAGCAACGGACCGTAATACCTGGAAACCGTTGCTGGTTGGCAGGTACGAAGCCTCCGGGCCTCAGTCGAAAACTCTGTCCAAAATGGGTAGGGCCATATCGCGTCCTCGAAGACCTGGGGCATAACACCTTCACCATCCAACACTTACAAACCTTAAAGAAAAAGGTTGTTCATGCCAACCAAATTAAGGTTACGAATGAGGATCCGAATCCCCCTCAACCGAAGTCGTCCCGACAACAAGGGGATACAACCCAACCCCGCGTTACCACTACCGAAACCGAGAAGTCGGACGAGTGGGAAAACTACCTAAGGCCCCCTCGGACTACCCTGTCCGTACAGCCTGAGGAAGCTATCCTTGAACCTGAAAATGAACTGGAGCCACTCCCTGCTGCTCCTTCCTCACCTTTGGAAGAAGCCCCGGAGACAACTCCAAACTTTAAAATTCTACCGGAGGGCCCCGCAGCCAGTGAGGAGCCCCCCGACTCACCATCACCACCCTCACCTATCGACGACCTTAAAACAGACCCTACGGTGACATATCGATTTCGACCACAGGAGTCGTCGCAAGGCCCGTGGACTCGCTCCCAATCGCGAATACCCGAGTCACTAGAACACACACATAGCCCTTTACTCGAGCCAAGCTCCGACCCCGTACCCACACTCCACTCCGTCCCTAAGACACCTACACAAGACAAGACACCTCCACAAAGCCCCTCCCTACCACCGAAAACCCCCGCTGCCATCGACTCGGCCTGCTCCAACTGCGCGAATACCCGAGTCCCTAGCCACTACCTCAGCGACCCATCCACCTCACCCCCTTCGTCCCCCGGACCGACCTTCGGTCAAACCCAAGGTGAGACCCAAATTCCCGTCCTGGAGAACTTCTCGGAAGTAACCGCTAACACACCCAAAATTATTAATAATGTTAACTTCGGCCACTATGCTTACCTTTGTCTCCATTCTCTATCATTATTGTTATACCCTTCTTCGATGCTCAAATATACAACGCTTATCTTTTCACCCCTTTTTCCCACAGTTTACTCTATGAGGGAAAACGTGACCCGTTTCATCTTACACACAGAACACCCATACTTTTTCCTTTCCAAAACCTACCAACAGTACACCCGGTTTACCACCCGCGACATTACTCACTGTAGAACACCTTTGTCAACCAAATTCCAAATAAGTTCCGATCTCCTCCTGTCCATCCCCCAAAAACGTGAAGCAACCCTGGATTGCCCGAACAACCGTAGTATGATACAATTGGATCCAGTTAGTAGAATCCCCTCCGGTTGTTCTATTATTACCTCTAGCTTTATATCCACAAACCCCAGAGTACGCTCCCTTAACAACACGCCTCGTCTTGTACACCCTATGGCTCACCTCCCACCAATTCCTCTCTTCAACCTTCCTCTTGCCTCTGTAACTCTTGTACCTTCCTTTAACTATCCCCCTTGGGATCAGCAATTGGATCGTATCACCGAAACCCTCCAAGAACGGTCTCATGTCTTATCCCACGTTCAGCCCCTCACCTACGTCAACGCCGCCGCTGTCTTACTAATACTAATAATTATATTCATCTTCCTTGCTTGCCGCCCGTGTCGACGACTGAAGTGGAATGCCCCTACTTCGGAGCCCTCACCTTCGGAAGAAGCCCCGGACGGTCTGCCCCAATCTTCGGCCCCCCGTTAGCTGTCACTACACCGAGAAATCCAAATTTTAATTAGTTAGCTAGCATGTACATATTAGTTTTTGTTTCTGCTTAAAACTGTTGACCGTATTATTTTTTTGTTTAATTGTTACTTTTGCAGAAGGGGAGGTAGTGTCCCGTAGTGTAAATCCTTACGGTACAAAAGAGTTCGTCTCCGACGAATTGTATTCTAAACCTTGAACCCAAAATTCCTTTGTTCTGATATCACAGAGTGTGCATTCTTTCATACGCGGAGAAATCCAATGTAATCCGTATAAATCCATAATCCCATTAATCCGTAAAATCCCATAAATCCCATGTAATCCGTAAAATCCCATAAATCCCAGTAATCCACATAAATCCTAAATCCATCTAAATTGTTAGATGCGAGGTGCATATGAAAATATGCACATCGCATGAATTCTTCGATCCCTCCGCGTCTCTATTATTGTCAGCATCACGTGATGCAAGGCAAGCGTCTATAAACACTCAGTTTTTATATTTTTTATTATTAAATTTTCCTAAAAAACTGATCTATTCCCATAGATAAAGCATAATTGTGTCAACCTATAGCCCACCAGATTTCCCCTAGCTCGACCTACTCGCATACCAAATTTCAGCTCTTCCTAACCCCTATTTCTCTTTTCCAAAGAATCACGCAAAAGTGATTCTCTCGATTATGAAATTCATTTGCGCCCTGTAAATTCCTTCCAAATCAGTTCCCTTTTGTATAGGTTCGACCCTCCTTCCAGCCGCCCCCTGGCGCCTCTCGATCCTACAATTATGCTTATATCAAAAGAAAAATGTAAATTCCGCGAAACCTATTTCGATCATGATTGGTTCGCCCCCGGAACTCTCCCGAAGTTCCATCTCCCAATCGAGGCAGTAAATTAACGTCGCCTCCGCTTAAATTCGAATATGGAAAAACTATTATAGGCGCTTGCTGTTAGGCTCCGCCCGTAAGAGGGTGACCCTTAGTTTACCTCGTCTCCGCCTACCCCGAGGTTATAAAAACCCCGAGAGCGTCGGAAACGAGGTTCTTTGCTTTCTGACAATCTTCATAATACGTAAACTCTGTGACTAAGTCTGTAATTATTCCTGCAGTGGCACTACCCCTCCCGGTCAACTTAGCTTCCATTGATAATGGAACTTAACTTCAGATATATATAAAAATTGTATATTGAGCTTTAGTCAACCTGTTCAAAGTTAATTTACTAATTAATTTAATTTAATTAAATATTATTTTTGATATAAAAAGAATTCTGTATTCAAAGTGAATTATTAAAAAGACTGTTAAATTTAGTCGTTTCCATTCACCGCATAAACTCGTTTCAACCTCCGTACGGAAGCACTCAAAGGTGATCTTCCGAAACTTTACGACCAATTGAGGTAAGAGTGGTCAGTGACATCCACACACATTTTTGACAAGGCGCGAGCGCCGAGTGCATCCACTGGTAACCCGAGAGTAACGTGTCTATTATCCTTCGGATATAATTCCGACTCCAACCAAGGGGACCAACCCTGGTATTCATTGTCCGTAGTCGTCTAAAACAAATCGAGGGCCCTTTTAGGGACGTACCCCTCGACACACGCACCTTGCACTATCCCTGTGTTTGATGCCGTCGTGTCAAACACCATGCCTATGATCTTGTCCTCAATTCCGACTAGGGTGAGCGCTTGATGGACTGCGCTTGCCATTTGCTGTCCTGTGCCGTCTATTATTTTCGGTGCTCCTAATAGCTCTTCCACACCATCCCCAGTCACCACAACAGCAATCCGATCGACTGACTTACCCTCCTGTTCGATGTCAGTGAGTATCTTTGTGTTCCAGTGGATCTGCAGTCGAGGTGGAAGCTGCTCGAGGTGGCCAATAACATTGGTCCCTATCATTGTACGGGCCTTTTGTCGGAAGCGGTGAACCGTGCTCTTTGATGGAACACTGTCAGGACCGAGAGCTAGGGATTTTGCAGTCGCAGCAAACGCTGATGTTGCCTGTCGAACAGAAAGGCCCTCGCGATCCCAAGTTGCTGCCAGGTCAAGATCACTCAGACTTTCTTTTAGTCTGTCATGTTTGGGAGCTTTCGAAGGTTTAAGTCCACAAGTGACGGCTTCGTTTCCACTGTCAGCTGACGATGTGCTAGAACTGCTGTCGGTAGCCTCTTCTGTGACTCCTACAGCTAGAGCCTCCTCCGTTTGACGCCGGTGTGCCCGCTCAAGAGCTCTTTCCCTTTCCTGTCTTTTCATTGTGGCTGCATTATATTTTCTATCTTCACCTCCATGTAACACTTATGTCGATCTGCCCTTTGGGAAATGAGGAATTCCTTGTCTTCAAGAGGGATCTCCCCGATCCAGAACGTCTGAGCGGGCGACATCAAAAATATCCTCCATATCAGCCAAGAATACATCCCGCTGCATATTGTAAGTCATTCCAGTCTTGTTCTTGTTTTTATGTAAATTTCGATACCTCTGAACCAAAGCTTTCAGTTTAGTCGAGGCATGAACGGAGGTTGTTGCCAGATTCGAGTTGGCTCTAGCCCAGATTTCTAATACAGCCGATATTACAGCCTTGACACTGTTGGAATCTGTCATCGTTTGGTCGCGGTGATGGTAGAAGAAAAGGAGCAATACGTCCATATTACTTGGTAATCGAGATTTAGCCAGCTCTGCTATCGGAGACCTCTCAAGAAGCCACAACTTGATGTTTGATCTTGTCAACGCCATAATGATCAATTCTGAAAACCAAAAAAACGTCATCAAACGTCGGGACCTCTAAATATCATCTGATCGAGTTGAAAATCACACAGCCAATGCATTAGCCCAAACCACATCCGGGCATGACACGAGTGGTCAGGTTGTTTGAAGAAAACAAATTGGGACACCCTAATATATATATATATATATATATATATATATACCATATATATATATATATACCATATATATATATATACCATATATATATATACACCATATACAATATATGTATATGTATATATATATATATATATATATATATATATATATATATATGTATATGGTATATATATATATATATATATATATATTATATACCATATATATATATATATATATATATATATATATATACCATATATATATATATATATATATATATATATATATATATACAGGGCGTCCCAAAAAAATGTATACACACTTAACAGCTGATAGCTCAATTGATGTTTCTTTCTTTCCAAGTTAAACCCATTAGATTTAATAATGGCAGTCAGACTAAGCTTTGAACAAAGGAAATTCATTCTAAAATGCTACTGGAAGTGTGAAAACGCAGTTGAAGTGCAAAGACAGTTTAGGAGGGAGTTTCAAACAGATCCACCAACGCGACTTACCATCACTCGAATTAGAGATAAGTTTGAAGCCGATGGAACTGTTCAGAATGTCCACAAGAAGCGTTCCGGAAGACCACGGACATCGACAAGCCCCACAAAGCAAGAAAGAGTACTGGAAACGTATCACAAAAGTCCAAGAAAATCTGTGCGGCAAGCGAGTCGTGAGGTAGGAATTTCAGAATCGTCTGTCGAACGCATTTTGAAGCGCTGTCAATGGAAAAGTTACATTCCAAGATTAGTCCATGCTATTAATGAAGATGATCCTGACCGAAGAGTGGAGTATTGCAAGTGGTACTTGGCACGATGTGGATGTGGATTGGACGAAGGGGTTTCGTAGAATACCCTCCGCGTTCACCAGACCTCACACCACTAGACTTTTTTTATGGGGATACTTAAAAGACAAAGTCTACGCTATAAAACATGCAACAGTCGCTGAATTGAGATCAGCCATTGAACGAGAATGCACACAAATACCAAACGAAATGTTTCGTGATGTTTGCATATATGTGCATATATATATATATATATATATATATATATATATATATATATATATATATAATATATATATATATATATATCATGTATATATATATATATATATATATATATATATATATATATATATATATATATATATATATATATATATATATACCATATATATATATATATATATATACCATATATATATGTATATATATATATATATATTATATAGATATATTATATATATATATATATATACCATATATATATTGGTATATATATATATATATATATATATATATATATGTATATACACAAACTCAGAATGGTCCCCTGAGAAACTTATATGTTAAACACAGACCTTGCATGGAACAAGGAACTCTTCTGGGAAAATTAAATCCACTATAGGCCGAATAAGTAATGGTAAATGACAAATATCATAGTTTTTCTTTTTCATGATGCTAGCCCGACGTGGGCAACGGGTCCCAAAGCTGGATCCTGTCTGCTTTCCTGATAGCTGGTGAGGGAAGCTATATTTATGGGACCTCTTTGCGAGAGACCCGTTGCCCACGTCGGGCTAGCATCATGAAAAAGAAAAACTATGGTATTTGTCATTTACCATTACTTATTCGAACTATAGTGGATTTAATTTTCACAGAAGAGTTCCTTTTTCCATGCACGGTCTGTGTTTAACATATAAGTTTCTCAGGGGACCATTCTGAGTTTGTGTATATTAAACGGACGTGTTACGTGCCTTGAAAAGTGGACGCTCAATGTCCCGGTTGAGGTTTAAGTTTTGTTTTTTTGGCTAAAAATACAAGAGTTACCCCTTTTTCTTTGATTTATCCAATCCGACGTGAATGCAACGAGTCTTTACTTATAGAGGTTCTGAATGTAGTGGGACTAGGCTTGCTTTAAACCCTAGATCCATGTCCCAAAGCTGGATCCTGTCTGCTTTGCTGATAGCTGGTGAGGGAAGCTATATTTATGGGACTTCTTTGCGAGAGACCCGTTGCCCACGTCGGGCTAGCATCATGAAAAAGAAAAACTATGGTATTTGTCATTTACCATTACTTATTCGGACTATAGTGGATTTAATTTTCCCAGAAGAGTTCCTTGTTCCATGCACGGTCTGTGTCTAACATATATATATATATATATATATATATATATATATATATATACCATATATATATATTATTTATATATATGTTAACCCCTCCGTCTATGGCCCTGAGTCGGTTCGGAATCGACGGGGGGTTCTGGTTAGGAGGCAGCAACGGATGTTTCTTCTATAACATTCTAATTCTTTTCGGTCGCCTCTTGTTAAACTCTTGGCTACAGACTCGCCAGACTGTTATGCCAATATCTTCTATGGTGCTTCGGTTGTCTCTTTCTCTCGCTTTATGGGTCGACGATTATTAATTCTTCTCTTGCTATAATACTCTGATACTTTCTCTGATACTAAAATTATCGACTTTTCTTTTATAACTTATCGACTTAACTGACTAAGTTCTTCTGAAGAGAGCACGGCTCGAAAGGGAAAATAAAAAGTTTCTCTTACGGTAGTTTACTTCTAAAAATGTACAGGTAGTGCTCTGAATTTACAGGGGTAGAGGTTCGACCTCTTTCGACCATGGCTCAGGCCGGAATCTAAAAAGTTAAGGAGGCAAGGGGCCTCTGCCCCCTCCTCGCAGCGAGGCTGGTAACAAGGGAGGCTCGTAATGAAGTGTCGTAATGAAGTGCAATAATGAAGTGCCGTGATTTTACAAATACATGTATAATATAAACCTAAAGGTTTGGGGAAAGACAGTTGAAGGTTAAGTTCCCCCCTTTTAAACACATGATCAGATGTTTGAAAAATTCCAAATAAAAATAATAAAAAAAATAAAAATAACAAAAACTAATTTGTATTTTTCGCCGAGTCTACATTTATGAAGGCGATATCATTTCGTAATAGTACACATAAGTACAAATTAAGTACACGACTGAGTACGTATTAATTTTGGTTCATTACAATTACGATTACAATTATGGATTACTTCACATTCGTTTATGACTGTCCATTACAGTTCTATTAAAGTACATTCTTACATTATAAATTAAATCATTACATTTAATTACAGATTCATTGAAGTACATTACAAATTATTATTAATTACAGTTTCATTAAAGTACATTACGTCGTTTACCATTCTTAGTGTTTTTATATATTTATATATGGTTATAATATATGGTTATACTATATGGTTATACTATATGGTTATACTAGATGGTTATACTAGGTGGTTATTATATTTGGTTATTAGTACAACACAAGTACATGAGACATGACACACATGATATAACATAACGCATGATAAAGTTGTAAATTCTAATCAAGCGAAAGGAGCCTTTTTTATCTTTGAAGCGTTCGATTCTGCCAGTTAGCCGAACTTGATAATAACTTACTAAGCATTCTCGAGTTCAATGCGGGAGGTGATATAATAAAAAAATAATAATGAAAAAAAATAATACGAGAACGTATTTTTGCGTTTTCGAACGAATGCCTAAAGTTTTGCATTTCACAAGCAAAATGAATTTAATAAAATTGGCATACGATAATGGTCAAGATAAGATATGGACGTATGGGGGCGGGGGATATGGTCGAATAATAGTTATATTTATACTACATAACATATAAATAATGACTTCTATAGAGTGTACAGTTTTTATTATGATGATAAAGAATTTTCATACATTGCATACTAGAGATATAATGAAGGGAAATTAATGACGGGAAAATGTGACGTAATAGTTATTGAATTTGTACGTATAGTACAAATCATTATTAGGAAGATTTACATGAACGAATTAGAGACAAAGAGTGGGTATCAATGACTAAGAAGTACAACTGCGGGTTCCAATCCTGTTACATGCAATGTGTATGCATAATCTAGGGTCGAAGGTGAGATGGAAGACAATCATAATTAATTATAATAAATTCTATAACAATGAAAAATTGAAAATAGATACAACTAAACCACAGAAATGGTAGATCATAGGGTTGTGACACAAACAAAAATAGGAAGCTACACAAAATTTTTATCCAAAACTCGCTTAGGCAATTTTGGTTTCTTATGTAAAAATGAATATGGATTATTCATTGTTCATTTTTACATATATATATATATATATATATATATATACCATATATATATAAATATATATATATATATACACCATATATATATAAATATATATATATATATACCATATATATATAAATATATATTATATACCATATATATATATATATATATATATATATATATATATATATATATATATATATCTCAGTTGTGATCAGTCTTTCCTTGTGAACAGACCTGTTTTATCGAGTGTCAAGTGTTATCAATTGAATAAGTGGTTTTCGTTGTAGTGTTTTAAAAAAAAAGTGTTCCGTGCATTCTTAACTAAATTACGTCGTGCTACTAATCATTCATTAACGAATATATTTCATTTATTGACGTTATTCAGTACTATTTTATTTGATCAAACCAATGCTACTGCCTTGTTTGTTTTTTAAATCAATCAGAAAACGTGCAGTCATAAGGTTGAAATTCCCTTGGTTTGCCTTTGTTGTTTTTCAAGTCTATCAGAAACGTGTTTTCTTAAGGTTCATTTTTCCTTCACACACTACCTGACCTCCAAAAAGGTCACCTACCGTGGGAAAAAAAGGATTAAGTCAGTAAACAGCGACCAGATAAGTTTCATTTAATACTTTTTCTTTAACATTTCTTTCGTCGGTAGCTTAATTATATAATCATTTAGCATAAAATTGTGTTACAAGAACCTGTTTCTGCGTTTCAAGAACAATTTTGCGGGTTTTCGCAGGTACGGCACAATAAGCACGCGGTAGACCTACGTTGTAATTTATTAATTTCCAAACGCTCGTTTTGTGTTTTTTTTTGTTTTTTAACTAATTAAAAGCATGGCACCCCCCGTCAAGTACTTGCAGTCGCTGTGACGGGGAAATTTGCCGCTTACGCGTTTACAATGGCGAATAATAATGAACAATTAGTTTGCAGGTGGTGCTCAAGCATGGAAGTCCTGAGGAACGAATTAGACCGTGAGAGGGAGGCCAGGGTGAGGCTTCAAGAAAGCGTGATGCTTCTGACGGCAAAATTGGATTCCCTTGAGACTCCAGTTACGACCCCTCATGCCTCAGTTTCTACTAATAATATAAATAGTATTAATAGCCCTCTCTCTCCCCTAGTTTCCCAACCCTTCGTTCGAGTGCGAAATGGAGCCCCATTGCGAAAAGCAAAGACTTGTCTACCAGTAATAACAAGCAATAAGTTTTCTGTTTTAGGTTTCGAAGATGCTGATGAACCGGAAATACGACTCGTTGGCGATTCCACTGCTCGAGGGCAGCTCGAGGAATTCTGTGGGAGAAACCCTCGTCGTAGGCGCCGTTACTGCTACCCTGGTGCAAGGGTGGAGGATATAACTAATAGTGTTGACCATTTTACAGACGGTACCACCGAGGACACAACGTATGTTATTCATGTCGGTACTAATAACGTTTTAAATTCTAGATCGGAAGAACTGCTGGCTAGGTACAGGGACTTATTAGAGCGATTAAAGGAGAAAACTAATAAGATTGTTTTAACAGGTATACTTCCTCGAATTATCCAACGAAGCGATTTCTACAGCAAGGCGACCTATATTAACAATAACCTAAAGTCTCTTTGCCAACAGGAAGGAGTGCATTTTGCAAATTTTTGGAACAGTTCCTACGGCAGGAGGGACTTGTTCCTCGAAGATAGACTTCATCTTAATGACGTAGGAGCTGCGCGTTTAGGAAGACTATTTCATAATACTGTCTCTTCTTTTCAGGCTGCCGTAACTCGAACGGTCCCAGCGTAAATCCCACAAATTTCCCCCGCGCTCGCGAAGGTGTCGCAATTACAAACAATTTGAAGGTTCTATCCTTAAATGCTCGGAGCCTACGAAATAAAATAAACGAATTTTTTCCTTAATTGCTTGTAAAGACTATGATTTAATTGCGATAAATGAATCGTGGCTTAGCACTGAAACACTTGACTTTGTAGGGGAATATCAAATTAAAGGTTATAGACTTTTTGTTAAAAACAGAATAGGTAGGCGAGGAGGCGGTGTTATGTTGTATATCAAAGATAATATTGCGAACGTTATAGAAGTAAAGCACTCAATTCCAGAACCGATAGATTCGACTATAGCAGAACTTAAATTGAACGATTTCAAACTTCTTGTTGCGGTTATATATAGGCCCCCAAATCAAACAGCTGATACGGACGAAGCGTTATATCGTGAACTAAAGAGAATAATCGGTAGTGAGCAGGCTTTAGTTTTTGGGTGACTTTAATTGCGCCAACGTGAATTACGATACAATGCAGGGAGACGCGGAAGGTAATCGTTCAGTTAATTTTCTCGAGGATAGCTTTCTTATTCAAAAGGTTGGGGAACCTACGAGGTTGGACAGTATTTTAGATTTAGTAATAACTACGGATGATAGGCTAATTACTGATCTTCAAGTAATAGAACAGTTGAGCAATAGCGATCACAATATGGTAGAGTTTGTCCTCTCAGTAAGTCACTCGAAACCAACTGACTCGACTAAAATTCCTAACTTCCAGCACGCAGACTTTAGTAAATTTCGAAATAAATTTTCACACGTCAATTGGGAAACGTAATGGGGAACTCCAACGCAAAACTAATGTGGGAATCGTTCGTAACGGTATTTAGGACTATAAATGAGGAATGTGTACCGTACAAAATTAAGCGTGCGAAAGTAAACAACAAGCCCTTGTGGTTTACTTCTAGAGTACGAGACATTATAAATAGTAGAGATAGGGCTTATAGGCGACATAAGTGCGATAAAGACAATTTGTTGTTACGAAACAACTACATATCTCTGAGGCGTGAAGCGAAAAGTGTAATAAAAAAGTCCAAGCGCGAATTTGAAATCTCCATAGCTCGTGACGGTAAAGAAAACCCCAAGCGATTCTTTCAATACATCAATAATAGAAATCCAGTAAAAAGTGTCTTAGGTCCATTGAAAAATGTAAATGGAGATGTAGTCTCTGAAAACAAGGAAATGGCTACCTTGCTAAACGAATTTTTTATGTCTGTTTTTACAATAGAAGATGTAACGAATATCCCTACGGTCATAGACATAATACCTTTTGATAATGGTAATATTTTGGATAATATTGTCGTTAGTGAAGGGAAAGTAATGCGCTATATTGATAAAATGAAAACGCGTAAATCACCGGGTCCGGATTCCATATATCCCATACAACTAAAAGAATTAAAAGATAGCATTGTTGTGCCGCTAACAAAGATTTTTAATGCGTCTCTTTCTGAGGGGTGCGTACCAGATAATTTCAAGTTAGCAAACGTAAATCTTTAAGAAAGGCGATAAAGGTGCGGCGGGAAATTATAGGCCAATCAGTTTAACGTCTGTTGTAGGTAAGCTACTGGAATCAATAATTAGGGATCGTATAGTCGAACACTTAGAAGTGCATAGTCTGGTGAGAAATACGCAGCACGGTTTTAGGCGAAACAAATCTTGCTTAACTAATCTTTTAGAATTTTTCCAAAGCGTTGTTGACGTTTACGATAGACATCGGGCGGTTGATGTACTGTATTTAGATTTTCAAAAAGCGTTTGACACCGAGCCGCACCAACGACTCATTGAAAAAACTAAGGCTCATGGAATCAGGGTGTAGTAATAAATTGGCTAGAAGAGTGGTTGCGAGGCAGGAAACAGAGGGTGGTCGTTGATGGAGCGGAGTCGTGTTGGGCTAATGTAGCGAGTGACGTTCCTCAGGGTTCTGTATTGGGCCCCTTGCTTTTTCTTATACAGTATATATTAACGATTTAGATGTCGGCCTAGTTAGTACAGTTTCAAAGTTTGCGGATGACACGAAGCTGGGTGGTAGGGCGATTAATGACGAAGATAGAGGTAAAATTCAGGAAGATCTGAATAAAATCGTTGATTGGTCAGTCACATGGCAAATGAGATTTAACTGGATAAGTGCAAAATTATGCATATAGGTTCGCGTAACGGTAATTTTGCGTATAGTATGTCAGGGAAAGATTTAACAAGCGTAGAGCAGGAAAAAGATTTAGGAGTTATAGTCACTGGTGATTTAAAAATAGCGAAAAAAAGTACAGCGGCGGTCAATAAGGCGAACAAAGTGTTAGGTTTTATAGCTCGAAATTTTGAGTACAAATCGCGCGATATTATAGTTCCTCTTTATAAATCATTAGTTACACCCCATTTGGAGTACGCGGTCCAATTTTGGAATCCGCATATGCGCAAAGATATAGACAAAATCGAAAGAGTTCAAAGACGAGCAACTAAGATGATTCCGTCTCTTAGGTCAAAGTCGTACGAGGATAGGCTTAAAGAGTTAAAATTGACTACACTCGAGACTAGGAGGTTAAGGGTTGATCTAATCCAGGTTTTCAAAATTATGAATGGGTTTGATAACGTAGATAGAGATAGCTTTTTCGAAATATCTCAATATAATAGGACTAGAAATAACGGGTGTAAGTTGACAAGTAGAAGGTTCGAGACAGCAGTTGCGAAAAACTTTTTACGCATAGAATAGTATAGCTGGAATAGTGCCGGTAGAAGTAATTAGTAGCACGTCTATAAACATGTTTAACAATCGATTGGACGCGCATGTTCATAGAAAGGGTATAGTTTAAGGTAGTAAAATTAAGGCTTTGTGGGGATAGATCCCACAGCTCAACGCAAGTGTTGTGGGATATAGGGAGGCAGCGTCTTGGGTTAGGGGATACTCTCTGTCCTTACACACCCCATTTAAAGAGATTCCTCTGCCGAGCGGTGCCCCCCATAGTACTGTGAGGTATTGAAAAACTCATGATCTTCACTTGCCCCACAAACACCTTTAAATGGGAGCCCATAATGGGTGCACACACATTTTACATTACTGTACAGTCTTTACAGCCACATCCACACTTTTCCTCGTAAGTGTATATATGTATGCATGGTTGTAAATTTGACTTGGTCCGCAATCGATATGAACCGTGACTTGATGGATACCGTAATGAAATTGACTGGATTCTTTGGATCTGATTATTTTGCATGTCCGTTATATAATAGATATAGAGTGTAACATATTTGTGGATAGTAGTCTATTATGACTTGATCCTCTGGATCGAGAGATTCTATCTTTAGTTTTAAATCGATAATTAATTATTTTTAAATTGATAATGTATATGGTTGTAAAATTTTGACTTGGTCCGCAATCGATATGGACCGTGACTTGATGGATACCGTAATGAAATTGACTGGATCTTCGGATCTGATATATTTGCATGTCCGTTATAAATAGATATAGAATGTAACATATTTGAGACAGTAGTCTATTAT
>JAJOZX010015915.1:0-54331 GCA_023014485.1 Bathynomus jamesi
CGTGGTATGGAATGGAGTATTTGTTAATGTCTCTGGTGTTACTTTAATGGTGCGAGGTGTCGGTGCTGATTGGTACATGTAAGTGGCAAGGGTGGTGTTGTGGGTTAGTGTCGCTCCTGCCATGAATTGTGTTCCCTCATGTCTAAATGTTCCCTAACTTTCAGTATTTTGTTTCTGTGTGCAGGTGTTCTATTGGTGTTGTTTGAGTGCATCCTGTAATGATACGAAGTGCTAGCATGGGCTAGCATAGTCCATAACTGAGCGAATATATTGTTTGTATATGAGTGATGTTGTTTCCTGCTGGTGTCCAAAGTTTGTGCCTGTTAGTACCCTAAGCGTGTTAAGTCTTGACGTACATTTGTTTTTAATGTCGTGAATGTGGTTTGCAAAAGATAATGATGTGTTGTATGTGACCCCAAGTATTTTGGTCCTGTGAGTCTGTGGAATGTTGGTGTTGTTTAGTGTAAGCTGTGGAGTTATCTGCTGTTCTTTTGTAATGCTTGTAAGCAAGGTGATGGTTGATTTTGTGGGCGCTACTTTGAGTATATTGTGTGTGAGCCAGTCTTGTATACTGTTTATGTATGTTTGTAGGTTATTTGTAGCGGTGTCGATGTTGTTGTAGGTGGATGTTAGAGTCATGTCATCTGCATGTGATGATAAGGTAAGCTTGTTATCTATGGGTGTTGGAATGTCAAGCATGTACAAGTTGAACAGTGTTGGTGAGAAAACAGACAGAGCCTTGAGGGACCCCGTTCGGAAAAAGCTTGTTTTTTTGGATGACTTGCCATTAAATGTGACATGTGAGTATCTTCCTGAAAGATAGTTGCTCAGCCATCTTTTAGTGTTATTGTGCATGTTTGTGTTGAGTATAGCATTTCATGGGTCCTTCATCTTTCGACGATGTTCTTCAACCACTTGAAGAAGTACTGCCACTGTCTCCCGACCTTTGTCAGAATCCTGCTGTACTGTGATTAATGCTACTTCCTTCTCCGTGCAGTCGTTGACTACCTCCAAACCATCCACCTTCTCTCTTACATCAGTGAAGGCGTTTAGATCTATCCACTTGTTAGGGTCATCTTTCAGGCAAGAGATCTCACAGGTTGAGCCAGCGCTGGATGTTCTTTCCACCTTCTTTCTTCAGACACTTGACCATCTGGGATTGTTATCTAGGGGCACATCATTAGAAAAGAAGGCCAGGCCAACTAATATTTCTCCTAAATACCAGAAATGTCTTTCCAGGGTGTTGGAGGCCGTGTCGGCGATCCACATAAGCTAATTCCCCCAATGTCTTCAAGAGTTGAAGAGCAACGTGCGGGGTGCCCCGGGTAACTGTCAAAAAATTCCGCGCTTTCATGTAAACCAGAGTAGAGAAGATGCTAAAGTCCAGGAGATCTTCATGCTTGCGCCGAGTGAGAGAGAAATTCCTTCGAAACAGGTAAATCTTGATAACATAGCTCACCTTCACCATTCACCGGGCGTGATGGTAGTGCCGGGATCCATGACCCCTCACATCGCGAAGAGGAATTCCTCCCAGGAAAATGATGCTTAATTCCATGAACTCGCAGTAGTCTTCTCGAGGTTGGACTTCATTTTGGAGAGCCATGGCGAAAGAAGTTATTTGCTTCAGTTTGTGCAGAAGAGGAGATGACAGCTTCTCATCATCACACGATTGGTAGTCTGACCAATCGATGGGACTCCATCGACTCCGGAATTGTTTGAAGAGGGGAATGTCAGGTCCAGTGAGCGAGCCAAACATCCTTTTGAACACATCATCGATGATAATTTCGTGCGCATAATGGCGAAGAGCAAGGTAGGATAGATTCTTCCCCAGCTTCTTCTCAATCAGGGTGCATGCTTCTGTTTGCTTGCCAGTGTTACTGACCGTGGTATCGAAACACGATGACTGGCAGATTCTACTTTAAAAGAGCTTGCACTACTGCTGAAGATATCTCCTTTCCCGTTCCAGAAGCCAGTTTTGAAACACTAAAAATGTTTCCTATCTTATTGAATCAAATCTTAGAAAGTAACTTTTTGTCAACTTCTAAGACTTCACTTTTTCAAAATTGTTTCTTATAGGGAAAATTATTTTGTAATTCAATTTATGTAACAAACTTTTAGTCTCTAAAATGGGCCTTCAAAGACCGAAACGTTGCCTGAAGAATAAATAGTTGCGTACGAGATCATTGAAGTTTTTTGGATTATCTTGTTTTTATTTAAAACTAAATTAAAGTTTATTAAGAACAATCGATTAACAGTTATGACATTCGTTAAACTATTAAAAAAACACCTACAATTCATTCCATTTCCTGTTTCCATCCATAAATAATAAAAAAAAATTACCCACAATGTTTCAACCAACAAAACAAAGGGGGGGGTAGTGGGGGCAGGGGGAATGGGGATGGGGGTAATGGGGGGAGAGGGTAATGGGGGAGGAGGTTATGCAACAAGTGGGTGGGGGTTAGCTCCCCAAGTGCATAAAAGGGGGTGAGGGGTTTTTGGGGGTAGAGGTAGAATGACCTCCCCCAAAGGGGTAACCCTAACGTGCCCTCGCCGTAGGGGAGTTTGCGAAGCACAAGCCCTGCCCGTAGGGCAGGGAGCCGAAGGCTCTGCTTGTATATATATATATATATATGACTTTGGTTAACCTTGATTTAGCTTCCTTCTGAATATATATACAGGGTGTCTCAGAAGTCGCGCATCATAGGCTTTATTCAGATTGACGAGGTTTACGAGTCGAAATGGTTTATAAGTGATGTTTAATTACAAAATATGTTCGATAATGTTCGAATAATGAAATTAATAGTATGTACAGTTAATCAAAAGCTATTTTAAAATAATTAAATTGAATGAAGCTACATTCGCTAATGGTGTCTCAGAAGTCGCGCACCATTGGTTAATGAACATTGTACAGTAGCTTCATTCAATTTAATTATTTTAAGATAGCTTTTTTATTAACTGTACATACTATTAATTTTATTATTCGATTATTATCGAACATACTGTATATTGGAATTAAACATCACTGATAAACCATTTCGACCCGTAAACTTCGTAAATCTGAATAAAGCCTATGGTGCGCGACTTCTGAGACACCATATATATATATATATATATATATTATATATATATATATATATAATATATATATACTGTGTAAAACCTTGGTTTTTGTTTCCAGCCCGAATTGTTCATGCTGACGAAGGCCAAGCTTGTCACTCCACCTTAGACCTACAGTTCAACGTTTAATCCGAACCACGCCCCACCAGCAGCACAGCGTCTTAGCCACTAGGCTACCTGGGATGCCCATTTATCTACCAACCAATTTCTTTATTGTGTGGAAGGATGAGCAGCTGGGTTTTGCTGCGCGCCGACTGCCGTCACCGGGTCTCCATCCCGGAGCCGATGGATTCTTAGTCAGTGACGTTAACCACTACACCACCGATGTGTGTGTGTGTATATATATATATATATATATATATATAGGATCACCTGAAGATCAGGGCCCCTTTAGTTAGCCTTATAAGGCAAACTAACGAAAATATCCCGACCTAACCTAACCAATCATTAGGTCAACTGTACGCCCTTGACGATTGGTTAGGTTAGGTCGTGATAGTTTCGTTAGATAGCCTTATAAAGCTAACTAAAGAAGGCTGGGGGCCCTGATCTTCAGGTGATCACATATATATATATATATATATATATATATATATATATATATATATTTTGGCTGAACAATCGACCGTAGTTTTTATTTATTAATTTATTATTAGTTTTCTCAATTTTCCATATGACATTTTTCAATAATGCTGGCAAATTAATAAATAAAAACTACGGTCGATTGTTCAACCAAACATGCTTAACGGAAAAGTTGTTCCCCAAATATATATATATATATATATATATATATATATATATATATATTCACCTGTCTGTTTGTTTGTTTGTCTGTCCTTTATGCAAGCGCAAACCGTTTGACCTAGAGCTACCAAATTTGACACGGGAACCTCTTATGGGATGAAGAACGTTAATAAATTGAATAATTAAAATTATTGGGCCCGAAGGCCCCAGCACCGCGATTAAACTACAGAAAAGAACGCAGCCGTGAAAATTTTGAGCTTCACATTGTCAAGATTTCTGAATCTTGACATTTTTATGACTAATTATTTGGTCAATAAAACTATAGAAAAGAACACAATCATGAAAATCTTGAGCTTCACATATAATTATTTTTTAGGACGACTTCAAACCGTGTGACCTAGAGCCACCAAATTTGGCACGGGAACCTCTTATGGGATGAAGAATGTCAACACAGAGTCGGACAGCCTGTCTGTTTGTGCGAATAGTTACAGGAAGTTAATGTGGGAATGTTCTTTTGCAGTTTTTGAAAATCCCAACAACTTTACCATGCCACGAAAGAAACGGGCAAGTTTGATCAGATCTACATCAGCAGCCAGAAAAAATAAAGAAGCCCGGAAGTAGGAAAGCTCAAAAGAAAGACAATCACGCCTTGAAGTTGACCGTGAACGACATGCAACAGCCAGAGCAAGAGAAAACCTCCAAGAAAGACAATCACGTCTTGAAGCTGTCGGAGAAAGTGTAGCAGCTACCAGAGCAAGAGAAAACCTCCAAGCAAGACAATCACGTCTTGAAGCTGTCCGAGAAAGTGTAGCAGCTACCAGAGCAAGAGAAACACCCCAAGAAAGACAATCACGCCTTGAAGCTGACCGTGAACGACATGCAACAGCAATGTGAAATTTATCCCGGGCAACGCCGGGCACCTCAGCTAGTATATATATATATATATATATATATATATATATATATATATATATAAATATATATATATGTGTGTGTGTGTGTGTGTGTGTGGATTTGGAGAAGAATGCTAAAGATAAGCTGGAGGGAACACCAAAGTAATGAGGAAGTACTGCAACAGGTGAGGGAGGAAAGAAGACTCATTAAGGTGATAAGAGAAAGACAGAAGAAATGGATCGGACATGTGTTGAGAGGAGAAGGATTGTTGAAGGAGGTGATAGAGGGTAGATATGAAGGTAGAAGGCCGAGGGGAAGGAAAAGGAAAGCAATGCTGGATGATTTGAAGGCAGGGAGGAGCTATCATGAGATGAAAAGGATAGCTCAGGATAGAACACTTTGGCGGGACACATAAGATGGACCTGCCTGATAGGCAGAACACGATGGATGCCTGCAGGAAAAGATCCCCCGGAGGAAAATACCCCCCTAGGAAAAATCCCCCTGGAAAAATATCCCCCGAGGAATAAATCCCCCATTAGTCATGAGAAATAAGGATACAGATAATGCTAAATAAAATTTATTCTTTATTAAGAAATACAATTAAAAACGAATAGATAATGTATGTGAAAAAATGCTGTGTTTAAAATTTTAGATTGAAGGCGATTCCTTTCAAATAATCTATAATGGATCGGTTATCAACATCATCTACGATACTTTTAATACGAGCTACTGCACTCTTGTATTTTTTCTTTGCGTATGAGAAGGATGACCAGCCATAGCTTGAGTAGCACAAACTTGTTGTATAGCTTACTCCTTTTGAATGCACCTTATAAAAGCCCAAACCTAACCTAACCTATCCTAACCTAACCTAACCTAACCTGTCATTTCTAGATAATTTTTTATATGTTACATGACTAATGGGGTATTTATTCCTCGAGGGATATTTTCCAGGGGGATTTTTTCCTAGGGGAATTTTTTCCTCGGGGGATTTTTTCCTCGGCGGGGGTATTTTCTTCCGCGGGATCTTTTCCTGCAACGCGATGGATAGATGGATGGATACATATATAACATTGAGAGACCAGTTTGCGGTAAATGTAAGTTTAAAAATGAATCGAAAAGCTAAAGTATAAATAATTTTTATCAGCAGACAGTTTGGAACTCCTATATATTTAGTGCAAATAACAAATTTTTATTAAAACTTAAATACACATTTAATTAATGATGCAAATTATATATTAATTTTAATCTATTAATTTGTAGTACACAAAAAATGTGAAGCAACATATATTTTAAAATCTGAAAGGTTCACTTCTTGATATTTAGTTCGAAAGCTGAAGTTTAATCATTCAGATTTGGTTAAACTTATAAATATACTGTGATCGCAGAATTCTTAAATTAGTAAAGTCGTTGTTTTTTTTATGTATACACACTGTATACCTACATAGTTACACAATTCATGGCAGCAGTGACAACTAACCCACAGCACCCTTGCCACTACATGTGCAATCATGCACCGACACCTCGCCCCATCAAGGTAACGGCAGAGAGACATTATAACCAAATACTCAATTCCATACCACGCCCCACAGACATCACACAGTACAGAAAAACACACACACCACACACACACACACCACACACACACACCTAACCCACAAAGCACTGACACGACTCGGTCCGAATGCGGTCCTAGGTGCGAAGCCGCCACCCATTAACAGGTCAGAGATCAGCCTGAGCAGATCGGATCGAGTTAACTTAGTAAGATTCCGATGTGGACATCACTCCAACTTACAGACATAAAATACAGACTAGATAACTCCACAGACGACACCTGTCACCGTGCCAGGACGCACACAAACAAATTGAACACATTATGACAGACTGCACCACTCTAGCACAACATAGAACACAATACAACACAACATCACTCGTGTGCTGAAACTCTGGTCCACTCCAGAGAGGGCGATCGGTTACCTGCGTGCAGCCGGCTTGCTCGATCAGGGTGGGCTGATCGGCTAAACAACAACAACATAGGTACTAGTGTGAGCAAAGATGTAGTGGTGGTGGTCGAAGAGGGAGACCTTTTGAACCACTAACCACAGACGTGGACGATAGACGAGACGATACCTTATTTAACCATTAAAAGGCAAACTGGGATGTGACGTACCCTATTGCAGAAAGTTACTGAAAATTAATGTTTATATACCGAAAATGTCTATCCTTGTGGAAAACTTTAGTTGAAATTTTAAAACGGCTCTATAAAAATGTTCACCACAAGAACGTTTTTGGTTTAAGCAAAGATTATTTATAAAAATATCTAAAACTCCGCCCACTTTTGCATCAGGTTTGGTCTTTTGCCATCTATTATTCGGAAGGAGGCCTAAATTACTCGCATAAAAATATAAACTCAAATTATATTTTGATATTTATTATTACAAGCAAAAGTGGGCCCTACGGGCCCATTTAGCTAAACCTGCGGTATTGCGGCCTTCGGCCTCCCATTTATTGGGGAATCAATTATCCGGTTAATAAACCTATAGAAATAGACGCAGCCATGAAAACCTTAAGCTTCACAAATCTTGATTCTTGATACAATGAGTTCAGATGTGAAGCTTAAGAATTTTATTGCTGCGTTCTTTTCTATAGTTTTATTGACCAAATAATTGAACCCTCAAGACGAACGAACGGACAGGACTGCCTTTTTATAGTATACTAGCAGAGATACCCGGCGTTGCCCGGGATGTAAGGGTGTGTCAAAATAAGGTAAAAAGATGAACGAAACTAAATGAACACATAAACACAAAGTTTTGGTAATTGTTTTATTCCTTGAAAACATCAGACATTTGTAGCACTTCAGTGTAAACAATGTTACGTGTTTTTCCATTGGGTGTCAAACATAAAGATTGCGAGGTGTTCCAACTTTTTTGGGCCATTGTCACCCATAGCAAAAGTCACACTCAAATGTCAAAATGCAAAAACTTATTCCTTAAACTTATATTTTAAAAAGTTCTCGAAAATAATGATTTTAAGCTTTTTTGGTGTAAAATGCAAAAACTTATTCCTTAACCTTACATTTTAAAAAGTTTTCGAAAATAATGATTTTAAGCTTTTTTGTGTTGAAATGAAAAAACTTATTCCTTAACCTTATATTTTAAAAAGTTCTCGAAAATTTTGAAACTTTTATGCACACCATTAGATTCCCCATGAAAAGTTATATCTGATTCACTACCTTAAACACTATTTGGTGCAGCCATATTCATTTCAATAGAGAACAAACAAACAGACAAACAAACAAACTTCCTCTTTTACTGTATATATATAGAGACCATTCGACGATCTCCCAAACCTGCTCAACAGCAAGTCAGAGAATTTCGGCCACCAAAGATCAAACAAAGTGCTCAGAATTTGAAAGATTTACTTCCACCAGTGGAGGGAGTGCACAATGGAACCACCACTCACGAAGCAGTTCTCTGTCGAACAACTCGATAAGATCACTGAAGAGCCCCTTGTTGTCCGGATACCATGTCACTCCCAAGGTGTAGAACGCTGTGTTAGGGTGGTAACTGAAGCGTCTGGGGCAGTTATGGAAAGGATTCAAAAGATAGTTACATTAGAGCAGTACTTAAATCCCGTGACTTTATGCCGTCATTCAAAACTAAACAAGATTTTAATGTATCATTTACTAAATAAACTGTCTAGTCTACCTACCTACTGTACCTACCTACTGTACCTACCTACCTACCTACCTACCTACTGTACCTACCTACTGTACCTACCTACCTACCTACTGTACCTACCTACTGTACCTACCTACCTACTGTACCTACCTACTGTACCTACCTACCTACCTACTGTACCTACCTACTGTACCTACCTACCTACTGTACCTGCACACCATTAGATTCCCCGTGAAAAGTTATATCTGATTCACTACCTTAAACACTATTTGGTGCAGCCATATTCATTTCAATAGAGAACAAACAAACAGACAAACAAACAAACTTCCTCTTTTATATATATAAATAAATAAATAAATATAAATAATAATAATAATAGATAGAAGATAGATAGATATATTAAGGTAGGTTGATTTTGGGAGTGTGATCTTGGACTAGTCTAGATAGAAAGGTATTAATGTATAAAAAACGTTGCACCAACTCATATTTGTGAAAATGATTGTATTTTTTGAGGATTGTTAATTATTTTTAAGTTGTAAAATTGCCGAATTTTACGCGTAAAATCGCGCGCGCGGCATTCGCGCAATGTAAACAAACAAAATATCGGACCTTATTTCATCAAAATAATCAATTAAAATTCGGCTTTTTTAACAAAACGATGCTTGAAACTTATTGTAAATGCATTATAGATGTTTATTAGTGTATTATTTTGTATTTTTAATGATATTTACCTATAAAATGTGTATTAAATTAAGTTATTTTATGATGCGTTCATTTAATTGTTTATTTTCAGATATTTCATAAAAATGGGTAAAAAACGGAAGCCTGCAGTGTTAACTCGAAGTGATAGTGCCAAAAAATTCAGTGGCCAGCCTTCCCCTTTGGATAAAACAGAGCCTCCTACCCTCCGCCAAGTTATTCAATACAGTTATTTCCTCCAAAACAGCCACCCGGACTTGAAAGACTATGATATTGCTAAAATGATAGCAAAAGATGTGATTGAGATCTGGCAGGCAGTGAACCCGCGGCTGCCCCTGTATGAGGAATATTATGTAGTGAAATTGGTGGATAAAGTGTGCTTCAAGAAAGCAAAAGAGATAAACAGGAAATCTCTTTCTACAGTCCAGGAGCAGAATCTGGAGGAAAAGCTGGATAAACTTTTTGACATTTATGCTTGCACCTGTAAGCTACCTGTTCGTCCCTGTGATGACAATGCTGTGAAGTGCAAGAAAGAAAATTGTCAAACACAGCACATAATCTGCACTTGTAGAAGAATTACGACATTTGGATGAATGAGGCCCATGGTGTAATGGTTATCATATCTGACTGGCAATCGGAAGATCCCGGGTTCGATTCCCGGGTGGTTACCTCATTTTTTCATTTGTTTCGTTCTCTCTCTCATCTCTTGCGCGGAATATCTCCTATACAAGCGTCGTTCTTTACGTTAATTATACTGCGTGTTTGCAGTTAAATGTATATAATGTTACGGCATGCGGGAGGTGTCCCCTTGGGGCATTGGTTTCTGCGCGTATGTAGAAGAATTACGACATTTGGATGAATGAGGCCCATGGTGTAATGGTTATCATATCTGACCGGCAATCGGAAGATCCCGGGTTCGATTCCCGGGTGGTTATCTCATTTTTTCATTTGTTTCGTTCTCTCTCTCTCATCTTGCGCGGAATATCTCCTATACAAGCGTCGTTCTTTACGATATATATATATATATATATATATATACACACAGGGTGATTCATAAATGTGTTTCATAAATCGCAGGGTGTATTCTTGAGAAAAAAATAAAGAAAAAAGACCATATAGGTCGAGAAACCCGTAGCTTTCGAGTTATAGCACGAGACAGAAAAATGAAACTCTTCGTCCGTTTAACGAGGGAATATCTCGATGCTGTGTATCCTGACAGCTGGATAGGGCGCGGTGGTCCGTCCGATTCCGTGGCCACCTCAGTCACCAGATTTAAATCCTCTTGATTATTACTTGCGGAGTCATTTATAAAGCCTAGTTTATGTTACAGAAGTCCAAGCACGTGATGAATTGTGGCAACGAATCCGAGACAATTGCGAAACGATCCGCAACATTCCAGGAATTTTTGAGTGTGTCAATCACTGGTGCGACGTGCTGAGGCATGCATTCAAGAAGTAGAAAAGAATTTCTAACATTTATTTTAATGAAGCAAATGTGTATTTGCATAAAATGTAAATAATCTTTAGGAGTTTCATTTTGCCGTCGCGTGAGTAGTATGACCGCAAAATGGGAGAGTGCAATTGCAATACAATGTTGATCAATGTTGCAAGGGGAGGAGGGTTGGCCCCCTTGGGGGAAAGGGGTTGGAACCCGTGGGGAGAGAGGTTGATCACCTGCATGAAGGGGTTCGCCCAAGACCTCCCCCCCAAAAGGGGTACACTAACCTCTCTTGACTTAGGAAGGTAACATAAGAGAGAGGAGAGAGGGGGAGAAGGAGAGAGGAGACCTTTTCGCTGGCATGTTTCGTCGCATACTGAAGTTCTTGACTTCCTCAGCTGACTTAGAAGGTGTAATCTGGCTTAGAAGGCGTAATTGGCTTAGAAGGCTTAATCAGCCAGTTGACTTAGAAGGAATGCATATGTATATATGTTAATGGATAGGAGAACATGCAAGAATGTAGAGCCAGCCATCTACTAGCCAGTTGACTTGTTTAGAAGAAAAAAATTTATTTATTTATTTATTTATCCGAGTTAAATGTATTCCATAAGAATAGTTGCTAGATTGCGCTATTTATTTAATTTGTAATATATGTATGTAGGTGTGTGTAAACAGCAGAAGGAGAGAGAGAAGTTCCATCCGTTCGTAGCCATGGAGCAACGCATAATGTGGTCTTTAGCATCGCAGCCAACAGGCTTTGAAGGCAGCCATGCCACAGCCAGTCGTACGGCGTAATCGGCTGACAGGCAGTCTTTTTAGATGGTAAACAACCAGCCGCCACAGTTTAATGGATTATATGAAGTATATATGCATGTGAGGGTGTGTATAGATTAGTGATGTAGCGGATGTCATTTTTTTCACATCCGCGGATGCGGATGCGGATGAGGATGTTTGATTTCAACATCCGCGGATGCGGATGCGGATGTCTACATTTTCGTTATTTTTTAGGATATATTCGAGATTTGTTGTGTTTAACGTATATAATAAGTTATTATATAGAGAGAGCTGTAGCTATAATGTAATATAATTGATTAATTGTACAATAATTGCTGTACTTTTCTCTGAACATATAAAATAATATCAAGCATCTAACTAATATAGAAATCAATTAGTGAATTCGTCTGCAAATAAATTCGTTATATTTTGTTGAGTTTCAGCCACAATTAGAAACCATAATTGTGTTACCAGGATGCGGGACGTGAACCCAACTCAAATGCACCCCACCGACCTCTTTCCCCAACCTCCACCCTTATAGAAAGAGATCTTTAATTAGCTTGATAACTATTTATATTAAGTTTAAAGTTTTATTAGGCATATTTATAAATGAGTAATTAAAATAAAGTAAACTAAGATGTTCATCGTTTAATGTTCAAACTTAATTATAGGAAGGTTATGCTTAAGGAACATTAATTTTTCTGCCTTTTCTGCTGCCAGTCTGTTTCTCTTTCATCATATATTAATCCAGCACTGCTAAATAATCTCTCGCTTGGTACGTTTGTTGGAGGACAGGCTAAATGTTTCCTTGCAAGTTTACTCAAGTATGGATAGATATTCTGCGTATTTTTCCACCAACTAATAGGATTGTCACATGCAGCCAGGCGTTTTTCTTGGTGATAGCTCTCGATCATTTTTACTACATCTTTTGACATCGCGTAGGTCTCGTCATTGCTGCTTGACTCAAGAAACTGAGAGACAGATTCTGTGATAGATTTGCTTGTTGAAGGTGTTGGTTCTGTCACTGAAACTTTTATTCTTTTGGTGGGTGGCGAAGCGACAGATTCAAGAGATTGAAGCTCTTCAACTGCTTTGCCAAGTGATGATTTAACTCGTTCTAATGTACTAGGTGAAAATAACTTAGCTTTGTAACGTGGATCTAAGTAGGTTGCAAGAGAGTAACTTCATACAAGAACAGCCTCTCGTCTTGTCGCTTGCACCACTTTTGCGCACAATGAACTAGTTCTATTAATAGTAGTAGAATTTGATAATTTCCGCTTATTAATGACGTTTTATCTCAACGGTCCACATCCGCACGACATCCGCAGTCCAAAGTGCGGATGCGGACGCGGATGCGGATGCGAGAAAATGTGCGGATGTTCCGCGGATGTGGATGCGGATGTGACCTACATCACTAGTATAGATATACGTTTGTCTGAAACACGGAATAAATAAAGACTTTTCGGAGCTCATCCCATCAATAACACGTGGTCAAGATGAGGGCTACACCAATCCTCTAAGTATATACTTTATGACCTCCAGTATAGACATTAGCAGTTCATCCCATCAACAACACATGGTCGAGATGAGGGCTACACCATTCGTCTAAGTATAGACTTTATGACCTCCAGTATAGACATTAGGAGCCCACCCATCAGTAGCACGAGGCCGAGATGGCGCTACACCAATCGTCTACACTTTAAGACCTCTTAGCAGTAACACAGTATTACATAGTCGACTTACCTACGGCTTTTACTTACCAACCAGATCTTACCAATACCTGTTAGACAAAAGCCAACTTATCTACAGGTTTTACTTACCAACTCCTGATAGACCTTTATGGTCTATGGAGTATGGGGTACAATAAACTTTTTCATTTTTATACAAAAGTGATTCTTACGTATGTATATATATAAAGTAACTTATTTATTAAAGTAACTTATTTATTTATTTATTTTCACCTTTCGCCATGCATATATTTGACATACGGAGTATAAGACAAACTTTTCCATTTTCATATAAAAGTGATTCTTACTATATATATATATATATATATATATATATATATATATATATATATATATATATATATATATATATATAAATATATATATATAAAGTGGCGTTCAAAAGTCTGCGTCCACCTCAGTCCACTAAGGGGCTCCAAAAGACCTTAGCCCCCCCATTTGCAGCTTACATGTTTACTTATATCGAAATAATTTATAGTGATTATAAAAATATATAAAATTCTTTATTATTGCAGCTATTAAAATAACTCTAGCTGATAAAGTGATAATATAATGGCTTCTCAATTAATTGGTGATTCGGAGAGGCAACGTGTGATAGATCGCATACGAGCAATAACATTTCGGGAAGCTCGTGATGCTAGAGCCACCTTTATAACACGTTCATGGTTGCCAGAAAGTTGCGAAGGAGTGAGGACTTCGTCAAAAGAAATTGGAATAAAACTTTGGATGAATGTGAAATGGATACAACCAAATCTGGGTGCCCAAATTTGCCACTCTCTCAGGAAACAAAGGACATCATTGAAAGCGGTGCGCATAAGCGGAAAAACAGCTGTGCTAAACTTTCTAGAGAGATCGAAGTATTGAGAGGAAAGATCGTTAGTGGTGAGATCATTCGACTGTACCGTCATAGGCAAGGTTTAAAGCCTTGGCATGAACTTCCAAAGCCAAGAAAAACTCAAATTAACATCGATGACAGAATGTGGTTTGCCCATTATCTTGAAGATTGGAATGTGGATGATTTCATGCATTTAGCTGTCTCCGATGAATTTTTTGTTTACGTAACACGTCGGCCTAACTACCAAAATGATCGAGTGTGGTCCACGACACCAGATGAAATCGATGACAATGAACATTATCGCGAATTATTAAAAAGTCCAGACTGTGTTGGTGTGTTTGTTTTGTTCACTGCAAAGAAGCTCACGTGGGTGCTGATGCCAAATGGTCAGAGTTGGGATGGACAGTATTTTCGTGATATTATTCTATCCCAGCATGTCATTCCTTTTCTAAGAAACCCAAACAATGTTATGAATGTCGATCAGGCCACACTTCTGCACGATAAGGCCCCCTGCTTTAAGGCATTAGCCACTCAACAGTTGTTGCTGAACCATGAGATCGATTTCTTTGGAAATGAAGAATGGCCAGGAAATTCTCCTGACCTGAACGTCTGTGAACACATTGGATCAGTTATAAAGGACAAGGTTGAATGTCTCTTGCTTCAAGAACCTGCAGCAAATCGATTTTCGAAGGATACAATGACGCAACACATTGAAACTGTTTTAGCAAATTTGCGTAACGATCAAGATCTATTCACGTCACTTTTGGCAAGCTACCCAAAGCGAATTCAGGCTGTCTTGGAGGCCAATGGCGAGAACACCAAGTTTTAATTGTTTCTCATTAAATGCAGGATTAAATTCTCTTTTGTAAGGTATGTTTAGTTTTACTGTACCTCTGATGGTTTACACCATGGGCGGGGGGCTACGGTTTGTTTATTGGAGCCCCGTATATTGAGTTATTCTCTTTTACAAGAAATGGTATTTCATATATTCTATACATGTGTATGTAATGCAGCTTTTATTTCATAAGAAAGGACACATTAATGAAAATGGTCCTTTCTGGACTTGTTACGTTTTTTTTTTTGCAGTATAATAACACCGATTTTAACCCAAGTATTGGTGACAGACCATAGCCAAATGTTATTACTCCTCAAAATAGTGTATTCATACAGTAATTCAAACAACTGGTCTATTATAACTGATAAAACCAATCAGTCAATGACATTGTAGCAAATTGACTAAAAAATAATTAATCATTTTCTCTATTCTCTCTTTTACAGGCCGTAATTGAAATGTCAAAGGAACTAAGTTTATCCCAGAGAGGACAAATAATTGACCTTTCAAGAGAGGGAATGTCCCAACACCAGATCTCGGCAAAAATTAACGTTTGAAAAGGAGCCATCCAAAGAACTACTAGGGGCACTCAATATATTTTGCCGCACCCTTTTTTCTTAGTTAAATAATAAACCATGGGGCTGAAATGTCTTTTGGGCCGTAAGTTTGAACTTTCTGCGCTTCACATAACCGGATTTTTCCACTTTGAATCTCCCCTCTTTGTATAAAACGCCCTTGTATAAAACCGATGGTTAACGCAGTTTCGAAAATGGCGTCTGACACTGATGTGAATCATAGACAGAGAGCTGTTATCTAGTTCTTAACTTTTACTGTAGACGACTGGAAAAAAGTTCTTTTTACTGATGAATCAAATGTAGAACTTTTTGGGTCTCATAGAAGAGTTTATGTTAGAACCAACGAAAAACTATAGTTCCCTGCATAAAATATTCAGTTGAACATGGTGGAGGCAACACTCAAGTTTGGGGTTGTTTCAGTTATTCTGGAGTTGGAGATCTTCACAGAATCACTTACACTCTCACAAAAGAGAATTACCACTCCATACTAGTGAGACATGCAGTACCACCAGGATTGAGGCTTTGTGGTCAAGGATTCATTTTCCAGCAGGATAACGACCCAAAGCACACTTCTAACCTTTGCATGAACTATCTCAACAAGAAAAAAGATGAAGGTGTTCTAAAAATTATGAAGTTTCCTCCACAAAGTCCTGATCTCAATCCAATGAAGCATCTTTGTGACGATTCGAAGAGTCTGAAAGCTAAAAAGCATACAACTTCTCTTGATTCTCTCTGGGAGAATGTAGAAGAATGCTGGAACGGCATAGCACAAGATGTTATCCAGAAACTTGTCGAATCTATGCCTCGCAGAATGGAAGCAGTCATTAAAGCAAAAGGAGGTCAGATCGATTATTAATAAAATTATGCCATTAAATTGTTAATTTCTTTACTAATTTATAATAATTACATTTAGAAGCAGATAATATAACAACAAAAAATCAAATTTTTTTGTAATCATATATCGAGTGGCCCCCAAAAAACTTGAGATTTGAACATCAAAAACTTCACAAATATGCAGTTCACACTACCAAAATATACATAACTTTTACCTCAATCTATTAGTAAGCCATCATAAAAATTCCAGACCTCTATATAAAATATATTTTCCACAGCTGAGGGAACAATGAGGTATGGTGAAAAAAACGAATGTCATAAATCCTAAATGTGTATAGCTGTACCTGGCAACTATTCTAAGACTTGTAGTAGTTTCCTTAACCTATGGATAATCTGTTAATCTCCGAAAAACGTTAGATGATATAGGCTACCCCCATCTTAAATACTGTTTTTTAAACTTAGCCTTCAAATTATGGTTCTAACTAACGGTGGAAAAGCGGTGACTGAAAAGTGTTTCTTGGAAAAAAGATGGACTGGGGCAAGAATTTTGAGGGAATTTCAGGAATAACTTGTAATGTTATGTCTGTCAATAGAATAATTAAAAAACTTAAAGCAACAGGTTCGACGGCACGAAAGCGTGGAAGTGGTCGGCCTAAAACAGTTTACACTCAAGACAATATAGCAAAGATCGAAATGATGAGCCTATCTCAAGAGGATCGACCTGGGTCACACTGCTCTCAGAGGAAAATTGCAATAAATTTAGGTATCAGCAGAAGTTCCATACAAAGAATGCAGAGAACGGTAGGACTTGAAGCATTTAAAAGGATCCGTGTTTCAAGATGTGACAGCAATGTAAGAGCTAAAAGAAAAATTCGTTGTAGAAAATTGCTTGATAGATTTTCGTTCAATGATGTTAAAAAAAAGTTTTTTTACAGCTGAAAAAGATTTCACTATCGAGATTGCTCGAAACTCCCGGAACGATGTTGTTTATGGTCGGTGTAAGAAAGACATTCCTCCATCGAGACTTTGTCACTAGACAAGTCGATTTTCCAAAAAAAATCATGGTATTAGCAGGTGTATCGTGGAATGGAAAGACGAAAATTCATTTCATTTCAGAAAATAAAAAAAAATAAATTCAGAAACTTACGTAAATCTCTTAGAGAAGAATCTTTTACCTGATTGTCGACGTCTGTATTATGGAAACGATTTCATACGCCAACAAGATGGTGTTACAGCTCGTACTAGCAAGTTCACACTGGATTATCTACAACAGAATTTAGTCAACTTCATCGGAAAAACGACTGGCCCCGGAATCACCTGATTGCAATCCCATGGATTATCGCATATGGAACACTCTAGCAGAGAAAATTTATGAAGGCCAAACAGAAAAGTTTACAGAAATGTAATTAAAGAAAAAAATATGCGAATGTTGAGACAAAATAACATTAGTAGAAATCAAAAAATATATCATGTCGTGGAGGAAAAGGTTAAGATTAGTTTGTAAGCAGGACGGTGGACATATTGCTCATATTTGTTGGTAAGATGTGAACAATAAAAATTTTTCAATTTATGATATTCATTTTTTCCACCACACCCCATTCTTCCCTCAGCTGTGGAAAAAGTATTTTATAGAGATCTGAAATTTTTATGATCCCTTATCAACAGATTGCGGTAAGTTATGTAAACTTTGGAAGTGTGAACTGCATATTTTTTAAGTTATTGATGTTCAAATCTCAAGGCGTTTTTTTTGGGCCACCCGATATATATATATATATATATAGTGTTCTACCAATGTGAAAACATCTGCCTCCAGCTCCACTTCGACATTGCATTATTTTTAATATAATTTAAAACCAGCTTTCAGTATCATATTAAATCTTACTGTGAAGATACAAGATGCCCAAGAAATAATGTTGCAAAAATAATTAATTGAGCAAAATATATACATATTTTTCCTTTATCATCATGCATTACCTGTGACTGAAATGTATAACATTATTTTCTATGTTTTATACCCATTTGCTCATTATCTACGTCTGTGTTAAAAAATCCGTTCTTTTGGGCACAGAGAAAACCGTATAACGGACTTCGCAGGAGGAGCAACTTATTTATTTATTTATTTTCACGTTTCACCATGCATTCTATCATATGCCCAATTATTATTATCATTAAAATTTGAAATATGGAATATGGACCACAATAAACTTTTTCATTTTCATATAAAAGTGATTCTTACACACACCACACATATATATATATATATATATATATATTATATATATATATAGTATATATATATATATATATATATATATATGTGTATATATATATATATATATATATATATACATATATATATCTATATACATATATACATTTAACTGCAAACACGCAGTATAATTAACGTAAAGAACGACGCTTGTATAGGAGATATTCCGCGCAAGACGAGAGAGAGAGAACGAAACAAATGAAAAAATGAGGTAACCACCCGGGAATCGAACCCGGGATCTTCCGATTGCCGGTCAGATGCGATAACCATTACACCATGGGCCTCACTCTTCCAAATGCCGTAATTCTTCTACATACTCGCACAAACCAATGCCCCAAGGGGGCACCTCCCGCATGCCGTAACATTATATACATTTAACTGCAAACACGCAGTATAATTAACGTAAAGAACGACGCTTGTATAGGAGATATTCCGCGCATATATATATAATATATATATATATATATATATATATATATATATATATATTATATAATGTTACAGACCAACAAAGACCCTAGGATCCACTCATGGTTGGTCTACCTAACTGTGTTCGTAATTGTGTATGTCCTCCGTGGTGGTGGAGGGGACCTACAATTTTACGTGGGTTCCGAACCACAAGAACATAAGAAATTTATGCAAAAACTGCCTGTACATTGGCAACGACCAATTTTTGCATAACTAATTAATTATCAATTTAAAACTAATTAATTATCGATTTAAACTAATTAATTATCGATTTAAAACTAAAGATAGAATTTCTGGATCCAGCGGATCAAGTCATAATAGACTACTATCCACAAATATGTTACACTCTATATCTATTTATAACCAACATCCAAATATATCAGATCCAAAGAATCCAGTCAATTTCATTACGGTGTCCATCAATACTAGTACCTTGCCAACGAAAAATAAGTCACGATCCATATCGATTGCGGACCAAGTCAAAATTTACATATACATTACAATATATATACTTAGGAGGAAAAGTGTAGGTGTGGCTTTAAAGACTGTACAGTAATGTTGAATGTGTGTGCACCCATTTTGGGTCTCCCATTTCAAGGTGTTTGTGGGGCAAGTGAAGATCATGAGTTTTTCAATACCTCACAGTACTATGGGGGGCACCGCTCGGCAGAGGAATCTCTTTAAATGGGGTGTGTAAGGACAGAGGGTATCCCCTAACCCAAGATGCTGCCTCCCTATATCCCACAACACTTGTGTTGAGCTGTGGGATCGATCACCACAAAGCCTTACTTTTACTACCCAATCTATCAACATATTTGTCTAATCGATTTTTAAACATGTTTATAGACGTGCTACTAATTACTTCTACCGGCAAACTATTCCAGCTATTTACTATTCTATGCGTAAAAAAGTTTTTCGCAACTGCTGTCTCGAACCTTCTACTTGTCAACTTACACCCGTTACTTCTAGTCCTATTATATTGAGATATTTCGATAAAGCTATCTCTATCTACGTTATCGAACCCATTCATAATTTTGAAAACCTGGATTAGATCACCCCTTAGCCTCCTCGTCTCGAGTGTTGTCAATTTTAACTCTTTAAGCCTATCCTCGTACGACTTTGACCTAAGCGACGGAATCATCTTAGTTGCTCGTCTTTGAACTCTTTCGATTTTGTCTATATCTTTGCGCATATACGGATTCTAAAATTGGATCGCGTACTCCAAATGGGGTCTAACTAATGATTTATAAAGAGGAACTATAATATCGCGCGATTTGTACTCAAAATTTCGAGCTATAAAACCTAACACTTTGTTCGCCTTATTGACCGCTGCTGTACTTTGTTTCGCTACTTTTAAATCACCAGTGACTATAACTCCTAAATCTTTTTCCTGCTCTACGCTTGTTAAATCTTTCCCTGACATACTATACGCAAATTTACCGTTACGCGAACCTATATGCAAAATTTTGCACTTATCAACGTTAAATCTCATTTGCCATGTGACTGACCAATCAACGATTTTATTCAGATCTTCCTGCATTTTACCTCTATCTTCGTCATTAATCGCCCTACCACCCAGCTTCGTGTCATCCGCAAACTTTGAAACTGTGCTGACTAGGCCGACATCTAAATCGTTAATATATATAAGAAAAAGCAAGGGGCCCAATACAGAACCCTGAGGAACGCCACTCGCTACATTAGCCCAACACGACTCCGCTCCATCAACGACCACCCTCTGTTTCCTACCTCGCAACCACTCTTCTAGCCAATTTATTACTACAACCCTGATTCCATGAGCCTTAGTTTTTTCAATGAGTCTTTTGTGCGGCACGGTGTCAAACGCTTTTTGAAAATCTAAATACACTACATCAACCGCCCTATGTCTATCGTAAACGTCAACCACAAAGGCCCTAGGATCCACTCATGGCTGGTCTACCTAACTGTGTTCGTAATTGTTTATTGTGTATGTCCTCCGTGGTGGCGTAGGGGACCTACAATTTTACGTGGGTTCCGAACTACAAGAACACAAGAAATTTATGTAACAACTGCCTGTACATTCGCAACAACCAATTTTTTTAAAACTAAATAATTATCAATTAAAAACTAATTAATTATCGATTTAAAACTAAAGATAGAATCTCTGGATCCAGAGGATCAAGTCATAATAGACTACTATTCACAAATATGTTACACTCTATATCTATTTATAACCGACATGCAAATATATCAGATCCAAAGAATCCAGTCAATTTCATTACGGTATCCATCAATACTAGTACCTTGCCCACGAAAAATAAGTCACGGTCCATATCGATTGCGGACCAAGTCAAAATTTACAACCATGTACATTACAATATATATACTTAGGAGGAAAGGTGTAGGTGTGGCTGTAAGACTGTACAGTAATGTAGAAATGTGTGTGCACCCATTTTGGGTCTCCCATTTAAAGGTGTTTGTGGGGCAAGTGAAGATCATGTGTTTTTCAATACCTCACAGTACTATGGGGGGAACCGCTCGGCAGAGGAATCTCCTTAAATGGGGTGTGTAAGGACAGAGAGTATCCCCTAACCCAAGATGCTGCCCTATATCCCACAACACTTGTGTTGAGTTGTGGGATCTATCACCACAAAGCCTTAATTTTACTACCTTAAACTATACCCAATCTATCAACATATTTGTCTAATCGATTTTTAAACATGTTTATAGACGTGCTACTAATTACTTCTACCGGCAAAGTATTCCAGCTATTTACTATTCTATGCGTAAAAAAGTTTTTCGCAACTGCTGTCTCGAACCTTCTACTTGTCAACTTACACCCGTTATTTCTAGTCCTATTATAATGAGATATTTCAAAAAAGCTATCTCTATCTACGTTATCGAACCCATTCATAATTTTGAAAACCTGGATTAGATCACCCCTTTGCCTCCTAGTCTCGACTGTTGTCAATTTTAACTCTTTAAGCCTATCCTCGTACGACTTTGACCTAAGCGACGGAATCATCTTAGTTGCTCGTCTTTGAACTCTTTCGATTTTGTCTATATCTTTGCGCATATGCGGATTCCAAAATTGGACCGCGTACTCCAAATGGGGTCTAACTAATGATTTATAAAGTGGAACTATAATATCGCGCGATTTGTACTCAAAATTTCGAGCAGTAAAACCTAATACTTTGTTCGCCTTATTGACCACTGCTGTACTTTGTTTCGCTACTTTTAAATCACCAATGATTATAACTCCTAACTCTTTTTCCTGCTGTACGCTTGTTAAATCTTTCCCTGACATACTATATGCAAAATTACCGTTACGCGAACCTATATGCAAAATTTTGCACTTATCAACGTTAAATCTCATTTGCCATGTGACTGACCAATCAACGGTTTTATTCAGATCTTCCTGGATTTTACCTCTATCTTCGTCATTAATCGCCCTACCACCCAGCTTCGTGTCATCCGCAAACTTTGAAACTGTACGGACTAGGCCGACATCTAAATCGTTAATATATATTAGAAAAAGCAAGGGGCCCAATACAGGACCCTGAGGAACGCCACTCGCTACATTAGCCCCACACGACTCCGCTCCATCAACGACCACCCTCTGTTTCCTACCTCGCAACCACTCTTCTAGCCAATTTATTACTACACCCCTGATTCCATGAGCCTTAGTTTTTTCAATGAGTCTTTTGTGCGGCACGGTGTCAAACGCTTTTTGAAAATCTAAATAGACTACATCAACCGCCCGATGTCTATCGTAAACGTCAACCACGCTTTGTAAAAATTCTAAAAGATTAGTTAAGCAAGATTTGTTTCGCCTAAATCCGTGCTGCGTATTTCTAACTAGTTTATGGAATTCTAAGTGTTCGACTATACGATCCCTAATTATTGATTCTAGTAGCTTACCTACAACAGACGTTAAACTGATTGGCCTATAATTTTCCGCCGCACCTTTATCGCTTTTCTTAAAGATAGGTGTTACGTTTGCTAATTTGAAATTATCTAGTACGCATCTCTCAGAAATAGACGCATTGAAAATCTTTGTTAGCGGCAAAACAATGCTATCTTTTAACTCTTTTAGTTGTATGGGATATATGGAATCCGGCCCTGGCGATTTACGCGTTTTAATTTTATCAATATAGCGCATTACCGCCCCTTCACTAACCACTATAGTATCCAAAATATTACCATTATCAAAAGGTATTATGTCTATGACCGTAGGGATATTCGTTACATCTTCTATATTAAAAACTGACGTAAAAAATTCTTTTAGCAAGGTAGCCATTTCCTTGTTTTCAGAAACTAGATCTCCGTTTAGATTTTTCAAAGGCCCCAAGACGCTTTTTACTGGATTTCTATTATTGACGTATTGAAAGAATCGCTTGGGGTTTTCTTTACCGTCACGAGCTATGGAGATTTCAAATTCGCGCTTGGACTTTTTTATTACACTTTTCGCTTCACGCCTTAGAGATATGTAGTTGTTTCGTAACCACAAATTGGCTTTATCGCACTTATGTAGCCTATAAGCCCTATCTCTACTCTTTATAATGTCTCCTACTCTAGAAGTAAACCACAAGGGCTTATTGTTTACTTTCGCACGCTTAATTTTGTACGGTACACATTCCTCATTTATAGTCCTAAATACTGTTTCGAACGATTCCCACATTAGTTTTACGTTGGACTTCCCCATTATGTTTTCCCAATTGACGTGTGACAATTTATTTCGAAATTTACTAAAGTCTGCGTGCTGGAAGTTAGGAATTTTAATCGAGTTAGTTAGTTTCGAGTGACTTACTGAGAGGACAAACTCTACCATATTGTGATCGCTATTGCTTAACGGTTCTATTACTTGAAGATCAGTAATTAGCCTATCATCCGTAGTTATTACTAAATCTAAAATACTGTCCAACCTCGCAGGTTCCCCAACCTTTTGAATAAGAAAGCTATCCTCGAGAAAATTAACTAAACGATTACCTTCCGCGTCTCCCTGCATTGTATCGTAATTCACGTTGGCGCAATTAAAGTCACCCATAACTAAAGCCTGCTCACTACCTATTATTCTCTTTAGTTCATGATATAACGCTTCGTCCGTATCAGCTGTTGATTAGGGGACCTATATATAACCGCAACAACAGTTTGAAATCGTTCAATTTAAGTTCTGCTATAGTCGAATATTATATATATGTATATATATGTATATATATATGTATATATATGTATAATATATATATATATGTACGGTATATATATATAATATATTATATATATATATATAATATATATATATATTATATATATAAGCACACCGGATAATTAACGCAGTATAATTAACGTAAAGAACGACGCTTGTGTAGGAGATATTCCGCGCAAGACGAGAGAGAGAGAACGAAACAAATGAAAAAATGAGGTAACCGTTAATTATACTGCGTGTTTGCAGTTAAATGTATATAATGTTACGGCATGCGGGAGGTGCCCCCTTGGGGCATTGGTTTCTGCGAGTATGTAGAAGAATTACGGCATTTGGAAGAGTGAGGCCCATGGTGTAATGGTTATCGCATCTGACCGGCAATCGGAAGATCCCGGGTTCGATTCCCGGGTGGTTACCTCATTTTTTCATTTGTTTCGTTCTCTCTCTCTCGTCTTGCGCGGAATATCTCCTATACAAGCGTCGTTTTTACGTTGATATATATATATATATATATAATATATAAATAACTTATATATATATATATATATATACACACACATAACACACATATATATATACACTTTCGTGAAATAATTTTCATATAATGAACACATATATATATATATTATATATATATATATACACACATATATATATAATTGCGATAACTGTGATAACTGCGAACATTGCGATAACTGCGAACACTGTATCGATAAGAAGGAATTGCATATCGATGAATTCAACTTACAAAGAGCGGATAGAACACCGAAATGTAAAGGTGGCTGAGCTATTTATATACATGAGAGGCATATGACAGAGACGGCAATAAGTAAATCCAACAGTTTCGTGGAAACCCTTGCAGTGAAAATAGAGAAACTAAACGTGGTACTGATAGTCATCTATAAACTTCCAAACTCTCCAAATGAAAAATTTTCGGATGCCATTGATGATATCAGAACCCTAATAAAATCCGTAAACTCTGCATCCCTATAATATAATACTCTGCGGCGATTTTTAGTTTCCCATTTATAAAATACAAATAGGGGGGGGGTAGAAATATATTTATACAGCAAGATAAGGGGGGCACAAGAGAGGACCAGGAGCAAGCAAAAATGCTGATGGCTCTCACAAACGAGTTTATGCTAACACAGGAGATAACAGAAAATATCACGTAAAATAACTGCCTAGAACTGGTATTCACAAATAACACGAACTTGATTGCTGATATAAAAACAACTCCAACTATTATCTCAGACCAAATTATAATCGAGTTATCAACGAATATGGTGATAACTTTAAAAGTCAATACACATACAGAAGGAAGAAGCAAATTTGGGGCTTTTAACTTAAGCTCCAAGGCCATAAATTGGGAAGAAATCAGATCACACATGGCCCAAATAGAATGGAGAACAGTTTTCGAGAGTAGAACAACTGAGGAAATGCTAACAACCATGGAAGAAAAGACGCTGAGAATTTTAGAAAAATATGCTCCGAAAGCACAGCCAAAAGGAAAGAGGAACTGTCTAGAGAGGCAAAAGAGACGCATTTTCCGCAAAAGAAAGAGGGTATCGACGAAGTTAGTTAATTGCGGAGACAACAATGCCATGAAAGTAATACAAGAAAAACTGGAGAGAATCGATTGGGAAATATGAACTCTGATAAAGGGACATACAGAGAGGGAAGAGGAAAAGGCGGTAGAAGCAATAAAGGAAAATCCAAAATACTTCTACAGCTATGCGAAAAGGAAAACAAAAACGCGCGCTACTATCGGGCCCTTAAGGAAAGGAAATAATGAACTAACACACGATCTAAAAGAAATATCTGAAACATTGAGAGCCCAGTATGAATCGGTCTTCAGTACCCGAAAAAGTTACAAAATTAAGCTGCAGGTCCAGACAAATGAAACGCACTATTAATAGCTACACCCTTATACTGGATATGGAGAAGATCCCTAGACACTGGAGAAATACCGAGCATCTTGAAAAGAGCAAACATCGTCCCTATATATAAAGGCGGGGATAGATCTCAAGCCAAGAACTATAGACCAGTGTCATTGACGTCCTACCTCACCAAAATATTTCAAAGAATAGTCAGAGAGAAAATCTATGACTTCTTGGAGACATTGGAAAGATTCGACGAAAATCAGCACGGATTCCGACCAGGAAGATCATGCCTATCACAACTTATAGAGCATTATAAAAATGTCCTAGATGCACTTGAAGGCAATGAAAACTAAGATGTCATATACATGGATTTTGCTAAAGCTTTCGACAAATGCGATCATGGTATAATAGCACATAAAATGAAACATATGGGAATAAGAGGCAAAGTGGGAAAATGGATCTACAACTTCCTCAGAAAACGACTACAGGTGGTCAAAATTCAAGCTGTATCATCATCAGAATAGGAAGTACGCAGCTCAGTACCACAAGGGACAGTACTGGCCCCACTCCTGTTCATTACCATGCTAACAGACATAGACAACAGAGTAAACAGCAACAGTATAGCAACATCATTTTCGGATGATACAAAGATCAGCAGAAAAATCAGCGATGCAAAAGAGGTGGAGGCCTTGCAGAGGGACACAAACAAAATATACAAATGGTCAGAAGACAACAATATGACATTTAACACCGAGAAATTTCAGCTCTTGAGATATGGTAGAAATGAGGAACTTAAACTGACTGCATATTATGCTCCAAATAGACAAGAAATTCAGAGAAGCACGAAAGCGGTCGACTTGGGGCCAATAATGACCGCTGTGCCAAATTCGAGACACAAAATCAGATAGCAATAAACAAAACAAAAAGAGTCGCGGGATAGGTATTAAGAACGTTCAAAAGGAGGAACAAGACAGTAATGATTCCCCTGCTGAGAAAACTGGTCATACCAAAATTGAATACTGCTCAGTTTTGACATCCCCATATAAAAGGAAGAAACTAATAAACTTGATGAAACGCAAAGACATTTCACAGCCAAGATTGATGGCTGCAAAGAACGCAATTACTGGGAAAGACTACGTAAACTAAATCTGTACTCCCTGGAAAGAAGATAGAGATATATCATAATCTACATATGAAAAATGATGGAAAAATTGGTACCAAACCTCAAACTAAACCCAATTACTAATCCAAACAAAGCTGGAAAATAGGAAAGGCAGAATGTGTAGTGTTCCAAAATTAAGGGCCCGACAAGAGACCTCCTCAACACTGAAGGAAAATAGCTTGATTGTCAAGGGGCCAAGAATTTTCAACCAGCTTCCAAAGGACCTCAGAAACATTACAGGGGTCAAAGTTGAAGTCTTCAAGAGAAGACTAGATGCCTGGCTCAGGACGGTACCAGATGAGCTGCGTGTACCTGGCTATGTACTGTGGAGAGGGCAAGAGAGCAACTCGTTCCTCAACCAAGCCAGGAATAGAGGCGGGGCCACCAGCTTGACCTTCGTGTGAAGAAAGACCGACTCACAGAATCCAAACAAGGTTAACAAGATATATATATATATATATATATATATATATATATATATATATATATATATATATATGGGATTTAACTCAGAATGGTCTCCTGAGGTTTTTTAATGAACACACAGACCGTGCATGGAACAAGGAACTCTTCTGGGAAAACTAAATTCACTATAGCCCGAATAAGTAATGGCAAATGACAAACACTATACTGTAGTTAATTCTTTTTCATGATGTTAGCCCGACGTGTTCAACCGGGTCACTCGCAAAGAGACCCCAAAAATATAGGTTTCCTCACCAGCTATCTGCAAAGCAGTTAGGATCCAGCTTTGGGACAGGATTTAGGGGTTACAGCTACACGTAGCCAACTATATCCAGACTATAGTGTTTGTCATTTACCATTACTTATTCGCACAATAGTGGATTTAATTTTCCCAGAAGAGTTTCTTGTTCCATGCACGGTCTGTGTGTATCATATATATATATATATATATATATATATATATATATATATATATATATATGTGTGTGTGTGTGTATATATATCTAACGTAAAGAACGACGGTTGTATAGGAGAATATTCCGCGCAAGATGAGAGCGAGAGAACGAAACAAATGAAAAAATGAGGTAACCACCCGGGAATCGAACCCGGGATCTTCCGATTGCCGGTCAGATGTGATAACCATTACACCACGGGCCTCACTCAATCAAATGTCGTAATTCCTCTACATACGCGCAGAAACCAATGCCCCAAGGGGGCACCTCCCGCATGCCGTACATTATGTACATTTAAACTGCAAACACGCAGTATAATTAACGTAAAGAACGACGCTTGTATAGGAGAATATTCCGCGCAAGATGAGAGCGAGAGAACGAAACAAATGAAAAAATGAGGTAACCACCCGGGAATCGAACCCGGGATCTTCCGATTTCCGGTCAGATATGATCCATTACACCACGGGCCTCGTTCAATCAAATGTCGTAATTCCTCTACATACGCGCAGAAACCAATGCCCCAAGGGGCACCTCCCGCATGCCGTACATTATATACATTTAAACTGCAAACACGCAGTATAATTAACGTAAAGAACGACGCTTGTATAGGAGAATATTCCGCGCAAGATGAGAGCGAGAGAACGAAACAAATTAAAAAATGAGGTAACCACCCGGGAATCGAACCCGGGATCTTTCGATTGCCGGTCAGATATGATAACCATTACACCACGGGCCTCACTCAATCAAATGTCGTAATTCCTCTACATACGCGCAGAAACCAATGCCCCAAGGCGCGTATGTAGAGGAATTACGACATTTGATTGAGTGAGGCCCGTGGTGTAATGGTTATCATATCTGACCGGCAATCGAAAGATCCCGGGTTCGATTCCCGGGTGGTTACCTCATTTTTTCATTTGTTTCGTTCTCTCGCTCTCATCTTGCGCGGAATATTCTCCTATACAAGCGTCGTTCTTTACGTTAATTATACTGCGTGTTTGCAGTTTATATATATATATATATATATATATATATATATATATATATATATATATATATATATAGTGTTCTACCAAGGTGAAAACATCTGCCTCTAGCTTTACTTTGACATTACTGCATTAATTTTAATATAATTTAAAACCAGTTTTCAGTATCATATTAAATCTTACTGTTGAAGATACAAGATGCCCAAGAAATAATGTTGCAAAAATAATTAATTGAGCAAAATATATATATATTTTTCCTTTACCATGTGACTTTACCTGTGATTGAAATGCATAACATTATTTTTTGTTTTATACCCAATTTCGAATAATTATATACGTTGTAGTGTATTGAGTTTTTTTAATAAAGATAATCATGTCTAATAAGAATTTAATAATAATTTGCTTAATAAAGAAGGAAATAATGTTAAATAAGAAATTTAACTGTAGTTTTATGTAAATAAGAAATTGATAATGATTTGTTTGAAATTAAAAATATAAAAATACAAATTGGCAACATCTGAAATGTGCCCAAGCTGGAGACTGAGTAAAATGCCCAGTTTTGGCAATTCAGTCTTTGGGCAGGATTTGTCCTGGTTGGCTTGTTTTTCGTACTAGAATGTTATTGTTTATTTAAAATATTAATTATATCTCTCTTCGCGATTAAATGTTAACGCTAATTCCGCTTTCGCATTTTCCCGTTTGTCTAAAATATTTCGGCATAAGTAAAAAGTCAGTAAATAGTAAATAAAATTGTGTAATTTATCCCCGGTCTCTTTTCTTTGTTCGAAATCATAATGCCGGCCACGTTTAACCGTCTGCCCGCATGTTTTTAAAGCACAGTGAATTGAGTATAAAGAGAAGAAAGAGCAATGATGAAAGAAATTCAATAAAGTAAAATGAATAATGAATTGTGAATGAGGTATACGACATTTTGGTAGAAGGAAAAGGTTTTTTTTTTATAAGTCACAACATTTTTTGGTGGCTAGCGGTGGTCCCTATTAAATTCAAATAAGAGCATTTTGCCACGTTCTCCGTACGAAGTTATATTTCGGCCAAATACATTGCTACCCATTTCATAGTATTTATAAAATTAGTAGATATTCTGTTACGGTAAATTAAACAGTAAAATGCATTGTGTACCTGAATTGCAAGCAAATTCCGGTTCCCTTCCTTAAAAACCATTGTATCTATAATTCAACATGGCGCACGTCATTTTTGAAATTTCTTCTCATTGCGACATTTTCGAAATCTTCATGTAGTCAGACTCTGTTTTCAACCGTTTCGACTCAAACCTTTGACTCCACGAATAAACTGACTCGGTTTATTTTCTTATCATATGGGCCGTTATTTTGTTTTCTTCAGATTTCGTTTTCTTCAGTCGTGGAGAAACTTATTTAAAATTTAGAAATCCCGTCCCATGGCTCATTTCTTTTTTTTTCTTTTCAACTTTTATTATTCTTTATAATTATAACCTACCTATTTAGTGTTTACAAATTGTTTGGTGTTTATATTTTCGGCATTAATAATAAGTGGGATAATAATGATTTGTAAATAAAGCATATATGGAGTTAAATTATTTTAGTTTTAATGAAATTAACATGCATTTTTATACGGTCGTTCTAAAATTTGGAGCGTAAATGTGACACTTGCACTTCTAGGTATATATATGTATAAGTAGCGAATTGTAAAAGATTAAATCAGTAACAAAATTTTCCAGTATCTAGTGGCCAGTTTTTAAGATTGTTCTTCGACAGATGTATATAATTTAAGGGTTTCAAGTTGCACATGACCATCATATGCATATAATTTTAAGGTCGCTTCATAATTTTAAAGGAGGTAAGGTTTTTGTTCAATGTCGAAAAATAATGGTTAAAGACTAATTTATACTTGGTCGATACGGACTGAATGAGGTTATTTTGCTTGCCGTATATAAATTGTGAGAAAATTTGTTTATTTGAAGTACAGGAATAGTTTTAGTAAATTCTTGTAATAAATTAATTTCGGTTTTTTTAATTTTTTGTATACATTCATTTTTATTTTATAGGTGAGTTGCTTTTATGTTCTCTATTTTTTTCATTGTTTCACGAATTTTAATGAAAATTCCAAGTGATATTTTGTATGAATAAGCTGATTAAATTTTTTTTATTCTGAAATTAGATTTTATTGTGATGAATGTTTTTGCTTAACATTTTAATTTGGGTATAAATAATGAAAAATGTTTTTTTACGTTCGTGCGTTTGCATAGAAAATATAAAAAAATTATTTCATGATGTAATGCAGTTTGATTCGGTTAGGGATATTTTTATAGAGGTTCGCTTGCGAACAAGTGAACATTCGCTTCATAATACAGTGAATTATTTTAATTTTTGTTTACGTAGTAGATTGCGCTGTATTTTTGGTTCATCATATCTTTTCTTATTTATAATAACGATGAAAATTTGTATTTAGTTTCACTTAGAAACGATAAATTACTGGAATTCCTGTGATTTACAAACCATGCTGGGTTTCGTGTTGAAGGAGACAGTTGTCTCTCAGATGTCATTTTGTGAATTACAAGTTTTCTGCCTGTGAAATTTAGCATTGCAGGTTGGAATTAATGTATTAAATTAATTTCGGTATTAATATTTAAATTTTTGTTATTTAATTATTCTGTTTTGGAAACTGTCATTTTTTAAACTTCATTTGGGTTTACTCGTGCAATTGGAACTCTAGATTGATTGCTGACCAGAAATGGATGGAGCATTTTTAGATTGCCATTAAAGTTTTTTTGGTATCTATGTCGCTCACCACAAAGTGTAAGATGGTTCATTGTTATCAGGAATTGATGACGAGAAGTTTCTGGTTTTCATTTTTACCTTTTGTATTTAAATGTATCGATGTGATTTCTGAAGATAGTTGGAATAATAATATTTTTTAAATTATAATAACGGTTACTATGTATGGGCGCGTTTATATTTATACTGTGCAGTATTGTTTCGTTGCGTTTGATGATTTTTTTTATTATCTTCGATGTAAATGCCATAAGTGACCTTATTGGTAGCTAGGCTGTGATTCAAATTTTTGTCAAATTCTGTAAAAATTGTCAGATTTTTCCGTAAATTTGGCCAGAGCAAATTATAGTTATTGTTTCGAAGTGAAGTGTCGAGAAAATTCTGTAAATTAAATGTGAAAAGTGATAATCAGTAGCCGTACAAACTTTTCGATATTTTTTTTCAAAATTTTGAGAGGCTCGATTTGGAAGCAACTAAGTTGAATCTGAATTCCATCCGTTGCGTTTAGTTGACCTGAATTAGGTGATCGATTACCGATGATGAGAGAGAGAAGAGAAGGGAAGAGAGAGAAAGAGCGCGAGAGAAACGAAACAGAATTCGCAGCGACTTAGTGTAGGACAGGTTCGATCGAAGTTGGTCTACTGGTATATTTCGGGCAGTCCTGGTCCCGCTGCTCGATGCTTTTCTCAATATGCGTTTAGCACTCGGTAGGCAAACCACGAGAGTTTGAACGAGTTTTAAGGCTTTACTGTCCATACAAGCATACAGTAGTTTCGTTGTGAAACTACCTACGGCGAAGTGATCGTTTGATTAATGCCATGTAGGGAGTCTTTCAGCTGGACGTAGAAGGAACAGCGTTCACCGACAAAAGTTGAGATGAGAGAGGCGCGTTTCTTCGTCGACTTCTAGAATTGAAAATTCCGTCCAATTCCGGTGCGTGGTTCCAGTTTCAGTATATCTCCAGCACCTGATCTCTTTGAATTGGACGACTCTTTCGTTATTTCGCCACTTTTTGGGGAAAGAGCGGAATCTCAAGCGTGCTGATCTGTTGCATGGTGATGCAACCCCTTGCATTCTAGCCAAGTGAGCAGGAAAGCTGCGATTGAAAATTTAAGTTCGTTGTCAGCTTTGTGGATTGTTATCTAAACAACGTCCAGAAATAAATGTACACTGATTATTATTTAATGAAATTATAAGTGAAAGGGTGCGATTATTGCCCAAATTTGTTTTGTGTTTTGTTTTGTGTAATAATATGTGCGATCTGGTCAGTATTTTTTGTAAACATGTTCTTGTTCTTTCTTTGTTGCCCTGATAATAATTATGTAACTATATGAATATGTTTCGGATGTAAAGCGATCTTTGATGAGTAATCGCTGGAATAGATTATGAACTTGAAATTTGTTGTAACCAGTTGAGAAAATTATCCTACATTTTGCACGTAAAACTTTTTTACAGGTCGTACATTTGATGATTAATGTGAAATGTTATTTTATGCAAATGTTGTGAAAATTATAAATTTTTCTTTCGAATTTTATAAAATGATACAAAATATCTAATGTGTGGAATTTTTCACTGAAATGATTTCTTGTCTGTTCTAACTTTGAACTTGTTTAAAAAAAAATAAAGTAAAAAATGTAAAAATAAATAAATTTGTTGAATAAATAAATAAATTTTTTAAAAGAAAATAAATAAGTTTTCCAAGTGAAAACTTATTTTCAAGGGGGTGATGCGAGTGCAGTGTATTGGTTTTTTTTAATGAAGGTAATCATGTCTAATAAGAATTTAATAATGATTTGTTTAATAAAGAAGAAAATAATGTTAAATAAAAAATTTAATTATAGTTTGTATGTAAATATGAAATTTATAATATTTTGTTTGAAATTTAAAATATAGAAATACAAATTGGCAACATCTGAAATGTGCCCAAGCTGGAGGCTGAGTAAAATGCCCAATTTTGGCAATTCAGTCTTTGGACGGGATGTTTCCGGGTTGGGTTGTTTTTCGTATTAGAATGTTATTGTTTATTTAAAATATTAATTATGTCCCTCTCCGCGATTAAATGTTAACGCTAATTCTGCCTTCGCATTACCCCGTTCGTCTAAAATATTTTGGCATAAATAAAAAGTTAGTAAATAGTAAATAAAAGTGTGTAATTTATCCCCGGTCTCTTTACTTTGTTCGAAATCATAATGCCGGCCACGTTTACCCGTCTGCCTGCGTGGTTATAAAGCACAGTGAAGCGAGTGTAAAGAGAAGAAAGAGCAATGATAAAAGAAATTCAATAAATATGATAATAAAAACCCACTCTAATGGACAGAGTTTATTTCCACAACAGTTTCGATGCCCACTGGCATCCTCTTCGGGTGGATAGAGATAAACGAATGAACCAAAAACAAGAGGGAAAACAGACCAGGGACCATTAAGAAATTCGCACCTAGGTTAGATCCCGTTCTCCCAACACTGGAAAGAATTTTTATTAAAGAGACCCGCTTATAAGTACATTCGCACAAATTTAAAAGTATCTCCTTGTTCTATACATACAGATTCTATTATGTTTTTTACATAATTATTACAATTTATTATTAAATTTATTATATTTAATATTGCATTATTATTTATTACAGAAATTATAAATTTATTATTACATTGATTATTACATTGTTGTTTATTATACAGAAATTATTAACCGAAAAACGAATGAAAAAGGCGAGAAGGAAACAATCCAGAGACCATTAAGAAATTCGCACCTAGGTTAGATCCCGTTCTCCAGACATTGGAAGGGCATTTTATTACAGGGTCCCGCTTATAAGTACATTCGCACAAATTAAAACTATCTTCTTGTTCTATACATACAGACTCTATTATTTTGACATAATTACTGCATTTACATTTTTTTAACATTTATTATCATTACCTTTACACTAATTATTACATTCATTTTATTACCCTTATTATTACATTTACTGCATTTATATTTATTTCCACATTTATTGCTTCCTTTATTACATTTACATTTACGTTTATTATTCCATTTACATTTTACCAAGAAGGAAAAAAAAAACGAATGAACCAAAAGCGAGTAAGGGAACAATCCAGAGACCTTTAAGAAATTCACACTTAGGTTAGAACCCGTTCACCCGACTCTGTAAGGGATTTTTTGACAAAAAATCTCATTAAAGGGTCCAACTTATAAGTACCTTCGCACAAATTAAAATTATCTCCTTGTTATATACATACAGATTCTATTATTTTTCTTTTGACATAATTATTACATTTATAAAGTACCTTACTTGATTCCCAATATATAGCATGATTATTTTGGCTGGCGTGATAAAAAAAATGGCATTATTAGTATTACAACTTCTGAAGGCATATTTGTGTTCTTTAACACGGGTTTCAATATTTCTTCCAATTTCTCCTACGTATACTAAATCACAACTTTTACAGGGAATGCTGTAGACACAGGCTTGTTCCTGTTTTGCAACGTTATTCCTAACCAATTTACTTTTCACGGCAGACGAATATTTGAACGCCAAAGCAAACTTAAAATCTTTCGTCAACGGTTTTACTCTTTCTAAGCCGGCAATGTAAGGCAAACTCACATATTGTTTTTGGTTAATTGAAGGTTCCCGAGGGGCATAAAAAGATTTTGTGGCTTTAAAATACGCCTTTCTGATAAACCACTCAGGATATTTTAAATCCTTAAAAATGTTCCAAATCTTTGAATTTTCCGGGTCCAGCAAATGTGGGCTACAAATCCTGAGTGCTCTTAGAAACATGGAAGAAATAATTGAGCTTTTAACCCCTTCATCATGATATGAAAAATAATGAATGTACGAATTACAATGAGTAGGTTTTCTATAGGCCGTGAAATTGGGCTTTCCGCTTTCGTTAATGACCAAAACATCTAGAAAAGTTAATCGTTTGTCGTTCTTCCATTCATATTTAAATTTAATAGAGGGAACAAGATTATTTAATGCCTGAAAGAAAGTGTCAAAGTTGTTCCAGTGGTCAGGCCAAAATGAGAAAATATCATCTACATAACGAAACCAAATTGTTTGCAACAATTCCAACTCATAATATTCCATGTATAATGTACTCAGTATTGGGGATAAAGGGGAGCCCATTTCCATACCAAAACGTTGCAAATAAAATTCTTCACCGAAGGAGAAGGCATTATTGGTGACACAGAGTTTTATCAGTTATAAAAATACAGATGTGGGCATACCTAGTTCTACGTTACATGGTGGCAATTTTTTATAAAAAAAACTAATTCTGTATAATAAACAACAATGTAATAATCAATGTAATAATAAATTTATAATTTCTGTAATAAATAATAATGCAATATTAAATGTAATAAATTTATAATAAATTGTAATAAGTATGTAGAAAAATAATAGAATCTGTATGTATAGAACAAAGAGATAGTTCTAAATTTGTGCGAACGTACTTATAAGCGGGTCTCTTTAATAAAAATGTCCTTCCAGTGTCGGGAGAACGGGATCTAACCTAGGTGCGAATTTCTTAATGGTCCCTGGACTGTTTTCCCTCTTGTTTTTGTTCATTCGTTTTTCTGTATCCACACGAAGAGGATGCCAGTGGGCATCGAAACTGTTGTGGAAATAAACTCTGTCTATTAGAGTGGGTTTTCATTATCATATTTTGACCTTCACGTAGAAAAAAAGTGAAGTTTTTTGCACAAATTCAATAAAGTAAAGTAAATAATGAATTGTAAATGAGGTACACGACAACGTATGTGCTAAAAAATCCGTTCTGTTGGGCACAGAGAAAACTGTATAACGGACTTCGCAGGCTAATAACTTATTTATTTATTTATTTTCACCTTTCACCATGCGTTCTACCATATACCCAATTATTATTATCACTAATATTTGACATATGGAGTATAAGGCACAATAAACTTTTTCATTTTCATATAAAAGTGATTCTTACATATACTGTATATATATATATATGGTGTTCTACCAAGGAGAAAATTATTTTTAATATAATTTTAAACCAGCTTTCAGGATCATATTAAATCTTACTGTTGAAGATACAAGATGTCCAAGAAATAATGATGCAAAAATATTTAATTGACCAAAATATATAAATATTTTTTACTTCACCATGCATTACCCGTGACTGAAATGTATAACACTATTTTCTGTTTTATACCCAATTTCAACTATTATACACCCATATCATTTTCATATATCATCTAGTGGGTACAAAAGAGAAATGTCTCTTGTTGTGTCACCCGTTGAAGTCCTTAATTTGACCACCACCCTTGTTACCCCGTCTGACCCTAGTCTGAGTTCTAAAACTCGAGCCGGAGCCCTGTAATGCCTTGGAGTACTGTCCCCAACCTTGATCGTATCAAACCAATCCTCCTTAGTTATTTGTTTATGTCTCTCCCTTAGACCCATCAAGTACTCAGTTTTCCACTGCTTAATGAAATGAGCCTTAACTTTAGTTAAGTGATGTAACCTAGTCTGGAGACAATAATAATAATAATAATAATAATAATAATAATAATAATAATAATAATAAAACCAAATTTAAATATTGCGAAAATTTATTTAAAATAATTTTGTTGAGCGTCCACTTATTAAATTTGAAAAATTCTGAGGGCTGCTTAGACTAATTTTGATAAAGACGCCAACAGAGGTGTCACCATCTAATCAGAAAGCCCGCGAGCTGGCGAATGGCCTTTCGAGTTCAGGCCTACGTCACTTGAAATGGGTCAAAGCTCCGCATATAAAAGGGGTTCCACTTTCATCTCGAAAGGTAAAACCATCGAAAAATGGTACAATCATGAGGTAAGTGTAGGGGCGTGGTCCATGTACAGTCCAGGTGTATTCTAGAAATTGGGGGTAATTAGTATAGTTGAGTGGGAATATGGGGATAATTTTAATTGTGTCTGAGAGGTGTGAATCAAGGACTGTAGTGTATCCCATGGTATTAGTGTCGAAAGAGTGATTTTCTATGGGCTAGCTGGGTCGCACGCAAAACTTTGGAATGAATCGTAATTATTTGTTGCAAATATTTATCGATTAGGGTTACTTGTAAGTTAATTATTTCTACTAATTCTAGATATCTTTCGTGTTCTTTGTATTTAGCTAACAGGGATTCAAGGTATGTAAATTTGTCCGAAAGGGGGTGGAGGAAGCGATTGTTTTCGTGTAGTGACTCAATGGTTTATTCTACAATGTGTCCATTATATTGCCAATTCCGCTCGAAAAGATTGAATTTGAGTTCAATTCTTTTAATGTCTTTTTCAGTCTTTAATCCGAATAAACCTTTGAATATTTTTCCTCCTATATCTATCATTCCTCTTTTATTTCCGTGATTAAATTTTGCTGAGGTTTGTGTTCCAGTTTATATCCATGGTAACGCTAATATATCTGATAGGGTGTGTGATGTAGTTTGAATATTTCCGAATGTATTTTCTAATAGAACGCGACTAATCTGGTCTTTTACCTGGATATGTTCAACAGAACCGTGAATTTTACTTTCAAATGCTTTTAATTGGGTTTTTATCTGAAGGAGATTGGTTTTAATTCTAGCAGGGGGTTGCAAAATGATGAAAAGTTCCGCGTGTCCTTTCAAAAATTTACCTTCTGCAAGATTTCTATAACAACTCCGGTAGAAATTTGAATGCTAAGGCTACAAGAGTAAATAACATTGGTCAACAAAGATTTTTCATCAGAGTAAAATTTGTGGTGGCTGGATAGCATTTTTCACGCTGATTCCAAAACTGCATTCAGAATTTTTCTAGCACGTATAGTTTTCAAGATGAAGGCATATATATAACTACACAGATTTAACCATTTTAAATAGGCAAAATACTAATATTTCAACATTTGATTGTGTTTATTTTATTGTTTTTTTAGTTTATTCATCTTATTTATTTCAATTATCTTAATTATACATCTTATGTATTTCAGGTGTGAGCTTTTACGTCTAGCAACATTGTGATTCAGGCAACAACGCCGTGCTTTGTGTGTCAAAAGATCAGTCCAGTCCAAGAACTTGTTGTGTCAAGTTGGTGTACATTTTTTTTTAATTTATAGTTTGCTCAGGTCAGTCAACATGCCTCGACAATGTAGAATGACCCGACAAGTTCTGTTTCGTATGCGGCCAGTTGACAACTAAAACACAGCGACGAAGTATTACAACCGACATTAAGAAAATATACAAGCTATACTTTGGTTGCCATCTAGGTGACCAAGATAAACCATGGGCGCCACATCAAATCTGTTCTGGCTGTTCAAATGGATTACGTGATTGGCTTAACAAAAAGAAAGCTTCAATGCCATTTGCCATACCCATGATATGGAGGGAGCCGAGAGATCATCATGAAGACTGTTATTTTTGTAGTGTGAACTTAATGGGTTTTCTGCCAAGAACAAACACCAGATTGCATATCCAAACTTGGATTCAGCACGTAGACCAGTAAAACATGATGAAACATTGCCCATTCCAATTCCCCCAAGTGATAGGCTAGATTCTATCATAGATGACATGGAAAGTGATGAAGGTGCAACTGGCGTTTCCGGACCATCTACAGAACCAGAGTACACTTTTGAAGGTAGACATTTAGAGCCTAAAAGTTAACCCAAGGACAGTTGAATGATCTTGTTAGAGACTTATCGCTGTCTAAAGAGAAATCAGAGCTTCTCGCCTCAAGACTACAGGAGAACAATTTACTTGAGAATAATGTTCGTATTAGTTACTACCGAAAGCGGAATTTTGAATTAACAGCATTCTTTTCAGTAGACGGTCCTCTCTGTTATTGCCATGACATCAATGGACTATTTACAGCCATATCTCAGACGTATGTGGCATCTGAGTGGCGCCTCTTTATTGATTCGTCGCAGACAAGCCTGAAAGCAGTTCTTTTGCATAATGGTAATATAATGCCATCCATCCCCATTGCCCATTCCGTCCATCTAAAAGAGACATATGACAATATGGATATACTACTTAAGGCAATCAAATACGACAGTCATCAATGGAATGTTTGTGGAGATCTAAAGTTATAGGAATGCTTATGGGTATGCAGTCAGGATTCACAAAATTTTGTTGTTTCCTTTGCCTGTGGGGACAGTCGCGCCACTATAGAACATTACACCAAAAGTGACTGGCCACTTAGGTATACATATGTCCCAGGGATAAGCAATGTCCAGTCTGTCCCTTTAGTGATCCCCAAAGATCTATCTGCCACCTCTTCACACTAAACTGGTTTAATGAAGAATTTTTTAAAGCAATGGGTAAAGTCAATTCTGAAAGGTTCCAATACCTTTCAAGGAAATTTCCGAAGGTTACTGCAGCAAATTGAAGGAAGGAATTTTTGTTGGGCCACAAATAAGGGAGTTTTGAATGGCACTGAATTTGAAAAAGTTCTAAGTCCGCTGGAATTGAAGGCTTGGCTGGCGTTCAAATGGATATGTGAAAACTTTCTTGGAAGCAACAAGTCACCTGCGTATAAGGATGGAGTCAAGAACCTCCTTGATGCCTTCAAGAAATGGAGTGTCGAATGTCGTTAAAAATTCACTTCCTGCATTCCCACTTAGATTTCTTTCCTGAAAACCTTGGTGCAGTGAGTGACGAGCAAGGAGAGCGCTTCCATCAAGATATTCAGATGATGGAGAAGCGCTACCAAGGATATTGGAATGAAAGCATGATGGCGGACCATTGTTGGATGCTGTATCGTGACATCCAGGCCAAATTTACAAAAGAAATCACACTCACAGCGCTTTTAATAAAATAATGTATATATTCTTTATTTATAAGTACATTGAATAAGGTATATGATGTATTTGTTGTTTAGCATTCCTAAGTGTGATCTATACATCAATAAATTTTCTTATAGCAATATCAAAAACTTAAAAATATCAAAACCAGTGTATCTATATAACTATACGTGCTAGAAAGAAAATAAAACCAGATTCGGAATCAGCGCGAAATATGCATTAAGAAAAGTGTGATCATGTTTGTGATGAGGAAAAAGGTTTCATTTTGTTGGGCAGTGTAATTTGGAAAATTATAAGGGGGACAATTTTATTCATTTCTGCGTCTTAGATCATACAGAGTTAGGGGTTGCCGTGTGGATACTTGTGTTTGTGTGCGGAGTGGTCGGCCTCGCTTTGGTGGTAGTGGGGGTCGACCTTTAAACTCGGATTCTGAGCGGGTTCGTTTTTTATGTGAAGGTTCTAGTTCACGTGGTTGATGCATTTGCGGACGGTATGTAGGGTCCGTGCGTCGATCATCAATCGGTGAGCGTGGTGACGGAGAAGATGGTGGAGTTGGAGGAGATGGTGGAGTGCCACTGAGTGATCCTCTAGAAGGGGTTTCTCCAGGGCCTGGTTCCGATGGGACTCTCGGTTCTGGGACCTCTTCTTGTTCAGAGATTGGCTCGAGTACTGGTGGTATTACGAGGTACCAATCTTCGTCACGGGTAGTGGTTTCCGCGGTGACCACTTAGGTTTTGTGGTCCCTGCTGGATTTGTTAATACCTTGGTCTTTCGAAGGGTAGGCGGCTCGAACGCCTGGCAGCTGTTTTTTGGGAAGGTGTTGTTCGGCAGCTATCTTCAGATTATAAGCGTGAATGATCTTTAGTTTGGAATGGTCAAGGAGGTCGAGGATTTCGTAACGGTTCTTTCTGAGGTTTTTCATAATCCTATATGGGTCATCCCATTTTGGGTATAATTTTTGATGAGCACTCGTCCCCGATGGACACGTTATAGCCGTTGTTGATGGCTGTTTGCACCATGGGGAGGGAATCATCCCATATACGGGAGGATGCATCGACAACATGGCGGACGGCTTCTAAGATCTTCCGATTGTGTCCTTCCACTAAGCCGTTTGCCTGCGGATGGTATGCCACAATGTGTGTGTTTTTAATTTTATACATGTTACACAGTGACTGGAACAGTTTGGAAGTGAAACTAAGGGCGTTATCCGAAATTAGGATGGAAGGAGTAGTATGATTTTGGATGACGCGTTCCACTAGGGCTCTTGTACAGTTTCCGTGGTCTGGTTTGGAGTGGCAACTACTTCGCTGTAACGTGAGAAGTGGTCCGTAAACACAATGATTTACTGCTTTCCCTTTGATGTTTGGGGAATGGTCCTAGTATGTCCATTCCAGTTCTTTGCCAGGGCCGTTGGCATACTGGATATTTATGTGTGGGAGCTGTGGATGGTACGTTGTCTTTAAAAATCTCGTGTCCAACTTGCTCAAAACTCTTCGCGAATTTATTACCCGAATGCGACAGCCTTACATAATCATTAATTTTGAAACGTCTAGAGAATGGTGGCACTCTACGAATATTTTTTCTCACCTCACGTTCTGTATACGTACCTCTTTCTAAAATTTCGTTAGGTATTGTTCCAATCGCACTGTGGTGTGCACGGTTGTAGGATGAGGCCAGCGAGTCAAGAATGTCTATATATCTGTATGTGTTTTTATGTGTGAAATAGCGATGCATGCGTTCCTTTATGGTACGCTGAACTCTTTCAGCTAAAGATGCCTTATGTATAGAATTGCTAGTGTAATAACTGATATTAAACTCTGTCAACATGTTCTCAAAAGCTCGACCTGTAAATTCTTTTCCCATGCCCGTATAAAGATAGCCAAAAAAAAAACCTCTCAACATCTTTTTTCCCTATTCCCTCATTATAAACGCCTCTGTACAGCCTATTAACGCCACCGTAGGAGGCTGGGATAGAAGCGTAATAATAACGTTCTTTTAATATGCTAGCCATTTGCGTATTTTAGAGGCGCGCGGGAGAGGGTTGACCGTTGTTGTTTGGTCTCTTCTTTCTCTTCTTCAGAGATGTTACCGCTGGGAGCGAAGGCGTGTTCAGCTGTGGTACATGCGAGGCTTGTCCCAAGTCTTTTAACCTGTTCAGATTACCTATCAGTGTTTTGGGACATTTATTTGCTGTAGTCTTCTTTAATATGTTCCATCCTGCTGACATGGACGATGTCAACGATATTCGAACCCTGTACCTTTGTTCCTCAACAACAACCTCACCTGTATCGGTCCACTGTATAATGGGATCCTCACTCAATAGATTATAAAGACTTAAACCTTTATTCCTCAATGTATGTGGGAGACTGCTTTTTAATACATGCCGATATGTTGTGGGTCGCTCCGTTGTTCTTTGACTGTTCGTCTCTAGCCTCGACCCAGGTCCTATGCCTCCATGTCAACGTCGTCTGCGCTGTGCCTAATAACTACGGGGACCTCTGTCGGATTCTTATAATTTTCGTACTCATGAAGAAATTTCTGCAGAGCTTCTTGGTATAAGATTCTTTTCTCATCAGGACTTTTCACTGTTTAATAGGTCTAACAATCGCTTTCCATTCTTTTAAGCCTGCTTTTACGGGTTCTAGAACCGTATCTGGACTCTTTGAGCTTTGTAGTGAAGCATACACCTCGTGTGGAATCACGACTACTTTCTTCATTATATTAAACTAGTCAGTAAAGGCCCAAAACTGAAAATAAGATGGGAGGAATGAACCCCTCTTTGTACAATAATTCGTTTTTCTTCCCCACAGTTTGACTTTTACGAGTGGTGCGCGTATTATGTTCTTGTAACGACGTAGGCGAGCCTTCTGAGGGTTTCATTGGTACATTACATTTTATAACGTTAAGACAAATTTCACAGATGCATTTTAAAAAGTCGGAGTCAATATTTTTAACAAACAGCTGTGCAGTGCCCTGGCAGTCGATGATAGATTTTTATTAATTCACGGTATTTCTTTAACCTCTTTGTCATTCTGGGATATACACCGTTTCAGGCTCGTTTGGAATATATTCGTTCTCTAGAAGCACCCTAAACGTGTTTCGCGGATGAAGGTCACAAAGCAAATATCCGTAATGTTGGCTTGTAGCTTCTTTATAAACTTCCAAAAACTCCTTACGCTGATTCGGGAACATTTGATTGGCTAATACCCCAATTTGTGACACATCTCTACGTTGTGCGAATAAGACTAGATATTGTGTATTTAGCGACACATCGCGCATGTATCTATTTTTGAAAAATAGATTCTGATTGATGAAGAATACGCTTATGTTAAGATGGTGGGAGAACACTGTAAATGTCTCGGCAAACGTTTTATCCATTTCTAACATGAGATCGTCAATTACAATGCCCGTATGCTCATTTTCTTTTATCGAATTAACGTCATATACACCTTTGTGGAACAAAATATCATCTTGGTACTCGTCGAATACTGACTGGTATGTCGAATAGCACCATATGACTTTATGCACAAATTTTGAGAACATCGCCTCCTTGTCTTTAATGATTTTAAACATAAACACAGTTTTACCACATCGTGTAGGGCCAGATATAATACATGTGGACGGGCTCGTGAACCTGAATTTTTCTGCAGAATCTATCTCTAACACGTCACACTCCTAAGTGGAACATTTACAAACTATAATAAAATTTTAAGTGATGCTCCTTATTCTACAGTCTTGTCTTTCTTCCTCAGAACCGTGAATGACGATGAGATGAGGTACTGTGCCAGCAACATGTCCCCATCATCGATATTGCAGACGATACCGATGACAGTGTAGTTGGGGCTACAGACTCCACCCCCGCTAGCGAACCCCCAGAGCGACACCTGTAGCACCCCCACGACAATTCGAGAGAAAGCGGGGATGATGAAGTTGATGATTCGCCTTCCACGTCAGGTATAAAGCGTGCCAGGAGCGCCGGTTGTTAGACCCACAGTAATAGAGCCCCAGCCCCTACGTCTTACGACACAGCCCCCACATTAGTTCCTTCTACAAATAAAACTGTGCCCCCTTATTCCTGTTCAATTCCGGTCGTACCCTCACAGCAGCAGCATCTCATTCTGTAGAGTAGCATAACATTCGAGCTGGTGCGCACCGCCACCCCCCCCAGCCCTGACTAGAAACCGTACGTAGTCAGGATCGACCGCGAACCATGTATAGCAACGGTGTTGAACACGGACTGCGCGCGTAGTTGAACGTATTGTGGAGTTTGCCCTTCAGAACAGCGAGGGACGTGAAGTCAGGACGCACTGTCCTTCGGGTTCGGGTCAGATGACGGGATATAGATGATTTTTGGGTAGTAATACCCTACAGGCGTTGGCTGCTGTAATATAGAATATATTATGGGCGTATAATGCAGGCCTCTCAAAGTAGCATCGCCTTCAACATGGACAACTTCACGATAGATATTGACCACGTATTCCGTGTTGCGGGACATACCCTTATACTTCAATTCTCAGGCTATTTACAGACAGCATATAAACTCCGAGCGTGGTTGCGGCTTTATAGCAGTAGTCTTAGCTCATATGTTTACTGTACTAAATGCATGGGCCAGAAAATTTGGTTGCCGACGGTTGTGCAGCGTGCTCGTAAACTGTCGCAGATTGCAAGATCGAGTTTGACTGTAATATGGGTCCTGAAGAGTGAGAAGGTGGAGCAGGAAATGAATGTTCGTATAGTTGTATTTGGAATGGATGATCGTCGTAGGACTGTGTATGTTTTTAAAAGCAGTGTGAGAGACCGTACAAGACCCTACTTATTTTAGGGTGTCAGGAAAACGTATCTCCCCATCCGCAATATAAGGGACCTTTACGCGAGTTATGATAAAAGTCGAAAATATGGAAGGCATCATGATTTGTGTAAGGGATGTCTCGAGTTTGCGGATGATATAGTGAAACATTGTAAGGATTGCCACATGGTATGTGAGCAGTGTAAAAGCTCCAAATGTGAAAGTCGTGTAGTTGAAGAGAGAGGGACTGTAATGTGTGTAGACGCACATTTTTCAATAATAACTGTTTTGAGCTCCATAAATCAATTGGCACGTGCAGGAAAATGAGAATCTGTGAATGTGGTATGTTTCATATGATGGATAATTGGGGAAATTCACGCATAAATGTGATGAAATTCACTGTTCTACATGCCACGAGAAATATAAGGCATGGTATAAAGCATGTATATTATATGAAAGATGCTAAGCCTAAAATAAACCTTGTATAACTGTACTACGATATAGAAACATATACGGATGCTGAAACCAAAGAGGTTATCCCACATCTACTTGTAAGCCAGACTATCTGCGACGAGTGCATGGAAGTCGAGTGTGATGAGTGTCGCAAATGTGGTAAACGAACAAACGTTTTTAAAACGATGCACACGACGACAACCCCGTGAAACTCTTTTGTCCTACATTGTCAAGTTAGCGGACAAGTTAAAAAAACTGTGTATATTCTTGCCCATAACGGCGCAAAATTTGACACACAATTCCTTTATAAGGAACTGCTTGAACACGAATCATCGGAGATATTTACAGGATCCCTTGAAAAGAGGAAACAAACTTATACAGATGCAAATAAGAGTAATGTTCAGTTTAAAGACACTTTATTATTCACACCTTGTAAATTAGCCAAGCTACCCAAGGTGATGGGTAGCCGCCGAAGTTTCAAAAGTATTTCCCTTACACTTTCCTCACTAGTGACACTTTAAATTACGTAGGCTACCACCCCCAAACATTACTTTAACTATGCCAACATGAGTGATAGTGAGCGTGAAGATTTTGACCGCTACTACAACAGTTTAATGAAGATATTCCTTACAATATAGCGGATGAATGTGAGCGTTATTGCGTGAATGATGTGCGCGTGCTTAGAGTATGTTTCCAGGCCTTTAGAAGGATGTACATAGACCGGTTCAACTGCGACCCGCTACAAGCCGCAACCACGATCGCCTCATTGTGCTTTACTGTGTTCAAGAACAACTTCATGACTAAAGACACTTTAGCCGTCACTCACACAAACAACCCACGCAGTTATGGGTATAAGGCTATTTACTGGCTCATACAACTACAGCAACAGTCCGGTGTATACATAAAACATGGTCGCAACACGGGGGAAGTGGCCATTAAGGTCAAACCGTGCCACAGGTGAGAAGACTGTGTACTCTTTTAATGGTTGCTGGTTGCATGGATGCCCACGTCCTGAGTGTGGAATCGTATGAGATATCTATGGTAGATCTCCTGCCGATAGTCTTGCATGGACCCGGATCCGCTATCAGCATATAAACTCCCAGTTCATTCACTAGGTCTTGTGGGAGCACGAATATGATGCACGGATGGAGACAGATTGGGCAGTACCACGAAGAAATAAACACCACCAAATGTTCAATGGTGTTGGATCCTCTCAAATGCGGTGATAGCTTGTTCGGGGGACGTACAAACCCCTTCAAACTATACTTTCCACCTGCAGAGGGCATGAAACTCCATTACTACGACTTCTGTTCTTTATACCCCTACGTAATGAAGAACAATCCGTACCCCGTTGGTGCACCTGAAAAGCTGGTGGAACCAGCCCTACCTACCATCGAAGAGTTCTCAGCTAATTTGAACGAGAACTATTTCGGCCTTTCTTTCGTAGATGTGCTACCCCCTCGCGACTTATGGATGCCGATCTTACCCGTCGTTATAGACCACAAACTCATGTTTCCCATGTGCGTGAAGTGCGCAAAGGAGAACAATGGGTCCTGTAATCACACATTCAACCAGCGGAAGATCAGAGGCGTATATACAAGTCCTGAGCCGTACCTAGCCGTTCGCCAACGTTACAGAATATTGAAGATATATGAGGTGTGGAGGTTTCAGAAGCTCCCCAACCCTTTCACACCATATATAAACATTTTTTTGAAGGATAAGGTAGAAGCATCAGGGTACTCGCGAGAGTTGGAACCGAAAATGAAAAATCGGCGTATATTCAGCGCTACCGTGATCGTGAAGGGATACAACTTGAACGGGCCCAAATTTTAAAGAACCTAGGGAAGCGGTTTAGGGCAAAGTTGTGTCTAAATAGTCTTTGGGGGAAATTTGCTAAGAATACAGAAAACGGGAACGTCCATCTAGCCCAAAGTTATGACGAGGTGTGGAATTACGCCAACGCTCCTGATAAAGAGGTCAGGGAGATCGTGAATGTGCGTAATACGTACATAATAAAGTACAACAGAACCGAATTGGGTACAGATACATCACGTGTTACAAACATACCTGTAGCCAGTTTCACAACAACATACGCTAGCATCAAACTTTTAAATCTACTGCATTCTCTTGGGGCAAGGGTTCTGCTCGCAGACGCAGATAGTGTGATATTCACGATGAGGGAAGGTGAATACATGCCACCTATTGGGAAATTCCTCGGAGAGTTGACTTATGAGATCAAGGATGAGTATGGAGATAGTGCCTACGCTGATTCTTTTGTTTCAACAGGTCCAAAAACTGACGGGGTACGGGTGAGGGTGTGGAAGGAAGTGAGATATATCGTGAAGGCGAAAGGCGTCACGCTTAACCAGGCGAACCGGCGGATCGTTAACTTTGATTCGCTGAAGGAGCTTAGAAGATGAGGGTGACCAACCACCCCAACTGACTGTAGGGACTTACAATTTTCGGGCAGAGAAACTGGGGGCGTTTAAGAGCTTAGGGGGACGAAAGTGTGTCGTAACACATATAGGAAACGTTACCAGGTGCCTGGCCCCTACGATACTGTTCCCTTTGTATACCGCGAGTCATGAATATTGCTGTAATTTTAGCGTATATTTACTTGTTGACGATATGTTTATTTATTTATTACGTGTATTTGAATATATGCTATGAATTGGAGACTATTTACTTGTTGACGATATGTTTATTTATTTTTCTATTTAAAATAAATCGTGTTTCAGTTAGCGTTTCATTTTCTCCTTTGTGTGTGTGTGTGTGTGTGTGTGGGTGTGCAGAAAAAAGCTAAGCACCGCCCCACTGTATGGCGCAACCCAATCAAAGGGGTCACGTGAATCCTGCTACTAGCTGGTCATATCTCTGCCCTGCGTCCTCAGTTGACCTCAACAAGCCCTGGATCTCAGATGTGTATTTTACCTGTTGAAGAATTTTCACGTAGACGGAAAATAGTGATGGCTACCTTTGATATTGCGTGCTTGACATTCATGAAGTGGTATTCGATAAAGTCTACAGATGTGGTGAACCACTAGTCATCCCTCCTTTGAGGCTTTTAAGGTCACACTGAACCGCACGAAGCGTGAGGAGTAGGAGGTCCAAATACTCTACGGATATTCTGGCGAGAGCATTGCGGACTTTCTTGGCTCAAACGATGTAATGGACTGCGTCATAGGACTAAATTGCGTAAAGGCACACATACACCGCGAAGTGAAAGAAGCATCACGTGCAGAAGAGGAACATCGGGTGTGAATTGTGAACCTTGTTGACGAATGGTATGACAAGCGGGATTATGTCATGTTACATCACACCGAGTACGCACACCCTACTGCTGAGAATATAAATCTTGTAATTATGGATAACCTAAAATATTTTTATCATTACTTTCATATATATCATGATGAGGTTAGTAGTGAGATTGTGGCTAAAGGCTTGTGTGAGGTTTTAATAGAATTTAGGGACGAGTATCGCTTGCTAAGCAAAAAGGACAGATATGGACACATGTTCTCTTAAATAGAGAGCCGGATTGTTAATAAAATATGTGGAGGAAATGAACGAAGATGTATGGTACGCGTTCCGGTGAGTGATAAAACATTAAAGCCGTTATTACTTCATGTATCGGAAAAATTCTCTAAACGAATGTCCGGTGAAATGGGATACAAATATTCATATGATTCTTTTATGTTGGAACAACCCCGTGCATGAATCACTAACGCTTGGTATGACGCGCCCGTGTGACTCATCCCCCCACACCTCCCGACGAGCCAAACCGCGCTCCGGCATCTTTCCGGCGCATTCTCTTAGCCAGCGAAAGTGTGTCCTCGGGCATTACAGAATTTAGACGGCCTAAAATTAATTTCTTGGCAAGAGACTACACAGATTTAATTCGATTTGGAGATTACCCAGACATGAACCACCTCTGACAAAAAGCTTGACAAACACCCAGTTAGAGCTTATCGTAAGGGGTGATGAAACTAACCCTCTATTGAAAAAGTACCCATGTCATTCACAAGCTGTGGAAACACATGTCAAACTTGTAACAGAAGCATTAGCTTCTGTCTGTGGCCAGGAAAATAGAGATGGTTTTATAAAGGCAAGAACTGCTTCAAGATGAAACATGCGTACATTTGAGTCAAAATGTTAATACAAATGTCAATAAACTACGTGTAAAAACTAATGGAAGGGAGGTTGGGCTGCGCATGGTGTGGAATTCGACCTACAGCCACCTCCTCGTGGTGGATTCTGGGTGATTTGCCTTGTAAACTATCATGGCAAGTCAGAAAAGAGCTGTAGTTTACTATACGGAGTATCGGAAAAAATCACCAAAATTTTAAGTGACTTGCGGTATCTCAAAATATTTATATAAAAACTTGAAACTTTGTCTTAATACTTCCTATGTAGGTACTTTCGTAATAGAGGGTAAATTAAACTTCCCCAAAAAGATTTCAAGGAAAAACGACCCGGCCTACTGCTCAGTCACCTCAGAGCTTGACCCGACTGGGCGTGCGCTCCTCACAATAGAAAACCAATATACGATGGAGCTTCCGTTGAGCAAAATCATCAATACCGTATACGATGTGTCCGTGACGAAGTCAGTGCGTGTGTTCAGGCGTAAAACCGGCGTTATTAACTGTATACTTGAAACGATGTGTAGACAATCAAAGTCTGGTAAACGGAACGCTCTTTATTTAAGTGTTGAAGAGATGAACAGAATCTTCGTGGCGGTTGAGAAGTTGGGCAAGGACCGTTATAAAATACCTACAGGTGTTACTACTTACTTTAGGTTACTTTAGGTGAGTTTGAACGACGGTTCAGGATCGACCTGCGGTCGACCCCTCTGCAGCATTACGCCTCATTTGCGGGACTTGGTGAAGGAGAGAATTGCTGTGTGATCTCCTCCTGCCATCGTAGCAGCCACGCATGGCTGGTCAGGGACTTTGCATAGGAATCTGTCCAGCTGGTTCTTGAAGTTATTCAGGATGGTGTGCTGGAGATTCCTCACTTCTTTTGGTAGGACATTGAAAAGCTTTGGGCTTCGTATTCTGAGGGCATTTTCCATCCTCGTTTTCATGGCCCCTTGTCCCACCGCAGCTGGGACCGTACAAAATCTGCCTCTTCTCTCATTCCAGTTTGTTTCTATTTCATTTCTAAGGTTAGGAACAGAGCCCTCAAATATTTTCCATATGTATAATTGTATATTATTGTGTACCGCTCGCGCCTTCTTTCGAGAGAGTAGAGTTCCGTTTCCTCTATCTTAGACGTAAAAGTCCTTTGTATAACTTTAATGTTTGCAATGTCTCGTTTTCTGTATGGACTTGTGGGTACTGAGCAATACTCAATTATTGGTAGGATAGACTCTTCCGTAATTTTAGCATGATGTTTGCTTTTTTGCTGCGGTAGCTCCTCTAGATGATTACCATTATTTTTCTAGCCGTCGTAATTTTGATTTTAGAGTGCTCTCTGAATTCTGCACCCGACGACTTTATTACTCCAATTATTATTATTATTACTTCAAGATCCCTGACTTGGGGATTTGGTGTTATCTGTTTGGCTTGCAGAGTTTTGTACCCTTTTTTCTGTAGTTCCTTGTTATTACCATACCTTAGAAATTGAAATTTTTCTTCGTTGAACGTCATACTGTATTGTTGTCTTTTCCCCACTGGAATAATGTTTCAATGTCGTTTTGTAATTTTCTTATGTCACCTTCGTTCAGTATTTCCTTACATATCTTTGTGTCATCTGCGAAGCATGATACAATACTGTCCCAAATATCTGCATCAATATCTGCAATCATTATTATGAACAGCAAGGGAGCTAATACTGTTCCTTGTGGGACAGAGCTCACGACTTCCAAGGCTTCCGAGTTAACTCCGTTTACCACCACTCTTTGCGTTCTTTGCGTCAAAAAATTAAATATCCACCTTCCTACCTTTCCAGTAATTCCTGTATTCTTAAGTTTGTGTGCTGTGATTCCATGGTCACATTTATCGAAGGCTTTAGCAAAGTCCGTATATATTACATCTATGTTTTGTCCTCAACACAATGTTTCCAATATTTTCTCCTGGTGGTCTAGTAGCTGTGATAGACATGATCTTCCAGCCCTGAGGCCATGGTGATTTGGGTTGTATAAATCTTTTTCTTGTAGGTAGTAGGTAGTTTTGCCTCTAATTATACGTTCAAAACACTTTATAAGGTGTGAGGTGAGAGCCACTGGCCGATAATTTTTGGGCATTGCTCTGTTACCACCTTTAAATAGGTGGGCAATGTTCGCGTTCTTTAAGGGGAGTGGAATTTGTCCTGTGTCGAGTGATTTCCTCCATAGTAAGTATAGCGGTTTGGCAATACCCTCTTTGCATTTCTTCAGAAACGTGGCACTTCATGTGTCTGGCCCTGGCGCTGAATTGTCTCGCATCTGTGATAAGACTGTAATTACATCTCCTTCCGTGAACTCGAAGTCTATTAATAGGTTTGTGCCGAAATTTGTTCTTGGTTGATTTGTATCTATATCGAAAAATTCGTCTGAGATTTCCACTTCCATCTCGGACTTTGGGGTGTTAAACACAGAGTTAAATTGTTCCCTAAGCAGTGTTCTTTCTTTCGGGTCAATACTCTCTTTACACTGCATTTTCTTTTTCGCAAACGTGTAGAAGTATTTTGGGTTATTTTTTATGTTTTCTGCTAACTTGTTTTCCTCCTCGTTTGTCTTATGTATGAATGATTACTTTAGGTCCATTTCTATTTCACCAAGTTTCCTCTCTAGTTTGAGTCTCTTTGCATCAGTTCTGCATCTGTAGAAATGTTTTACGGTTTGTTTTCGTTGTCTGAATAGTGTCCTGATTTTCCTCTCGAGTTTGCTAAGTTTTCTTTCCTGTCTCTCTGGCATATGTTTCAGCATTATAGGTTTGGTTTCAGTCTCTATTATACTGTACATAGTATTTCTTGTGGAGTCTTCTCGTGAAGTAGCAATTCCCAATTTACCTCCTTTTGTGTGTAAGCACAAAAAGAGAGCAGATTAGTGATGCACCCTCATACGCTGTTATTTGTACGTTGTGTATAAAACGAGACCAGCCGTGCATTGATATACGGTTGATGTGGAAGAATGCAGCTGACAATAACGTCCTTATCCCCACGCAAAACCGTTTAATTCTCGACAGAATGTTTGAAGTAGTCGGTTTCCGCAAGCTATAGTCTATATTAGACGCGCGTATTGCCGATATGCTTTGTTTTGACACGGTTCTTGAATATGTGTACACCGCTCTGCTCGACGGCTTTACCAAGTGTAGGGCCGAACAAGGCGAGAATGGATTGGAACAGGATGCTTATTTAAAAGGTATAGACTCTTCGAAATAGCTTGAACTGTAGTACAAAGGACTTGAGGGGTACAGAGCTGAACTCACCTACACTGTTCACCCTGAAGAACTATTTCTTTATATAATGGGCAGTTGTCGGCACGATTTAGAAGATTACTTCAATTGTCGATATGCGCTGTGAAGAAGAGTTCACGGTTGAAAAGCTCGAATTGGAAAGAATAAACCCTCTTTTGGAAAGGAATGTTTATAAACTTGAATTTAATAATGATGTTGTGGCAAACGATGCCCTCTTTGTGCGTGTTTTGAATGTATTCTTCCCGTGTTTAAAGAGAGTGATAACTTGCCAACCAATTGTAAAGTGGGTACAAAAATAGCGTTAAACGATCTAAAAGCCCTTATATAGATATCCACATACTTTGAGTGGCAAAAATAATGTTAAATCATATTTATTCTGTAGTACAAAGCAACGAGGATGTAACTGTAGACTCGATCACATGCGGGTTTAGTATTTTATTTAAGCACAGTATAACGTAAAGCGCGTATATTTTGATATATATATATATATATATATATATATATATATGAAAAATTATTTCACGAAAGTGACACGTGAAAAGTATTTATGATGAATAAAACCACGAAGGAAAAAAGAAACACAAAGGGTGCTCAAGCGCTTTCGTCTAATGACATCCTCAGGAACACTGGAGTGAAAGGACAGATCAAGGCAATATAAGGTTACAAAAGTAAACATACATACATACATATTCACATATATATACATATATATATATATATATATATATATATATATACATATATACATATATATAGTAAGCAAAGAAAAAAATTGTGGGAGGAGCCAACATTTTATATGGTCACAGAAGAATAAAGAAATAAAAATAAATATAAATATAAATTGAGAAAAAATTAATTACAAAATAGTGCCTTAGTGATATATATGTCACAGCCTAAATAATCATAAAGAAATAAACAGGCAAATAAAAAACCCATAAATATATATACATACTATAATATATATATATATACATATATATATATATATATATATATATATATAAAGACACTTTTAGCACTTGGCCGACCTTCAATATATTGAAGGTCGGCCAAAGTGCTAAAAGTGTCTTTATATATATTATATATATATATATATATATATGTATATATATATATATATATGTTGTATAATATATTTATGGTT